>JBBYHO010000020.1:6976766-6997681 GCA_038382025.1 Adansonia gregorii | reverse complement strand
TCTTCTTTCATATTGGACATTCAAATTTAATGTGTCTCGATTTCTTACACTCATAGCAAATGATTTATTCCTTCTCTTTATTGCTTGATTCCCCTTTCATTATTTCTCTTCTAAGATGTCTTCTTGCCTTGTTCATTCTTATGAACTTGTTGAATTTTTTTGCAAACATGGCCATTTTTTCATCTTCTTCAACCTCCTCCTCCTCATCATCATCACTATGAGTGGTTGATTTGAAGGCAACACTTGCCTGCTTTGGTGGCTTTTAACTATGCTTGATCTCCATCTCATAGGTTAAAAGAGAACTTATGAGTTTAACCAAGGAAAGTGTGTGGAAATCCTTGGATTCCTTAATTGCTATCACTTTTGCTTCCTAAGACTTGGAAAGACTATTGAGTAGCTTTTTCTTCATCTCTTTATTTGGATAGGTCTTTCCAAGTGCCTTCAACCCATTGATAATATCCGTGAACTTATCTGACATTTCTTTGATAGTCTAATCCACTTTCATCTTGAACAATTCATAGTCAAGTGTAAGCATACTTATTTTGGATTCTAACTTGATTTATTCTTTTATGTGTGGTTGCTAACTTGTTCCATACTTACTTGGCATTGTCACATAGTGAGACTCTATTGTACTCACTTGGACTAAGAGCATAAAATAGTGTGTGCATGGCCTTAACATTTAATTGTGCTATTTTAGTATCTTGTTCATCCCATTCATCTTCTTCCTTTAGCATAATACAATCTCTAACTCTCATTTTAGGGATGAGTGGTCCATTGACAATGATCTTTCGCACTTTATAGTCATTAGCTTGGATAAAAAGCCTTATCCTTTCTTCTAATACAAGTAGTTCTCACCATTGAAGAGTGGAGGTCTCATGATGGAATGACCTTTAAGTCCCATAGCATTTGCATTTATCTCAAATGCCATAAGATAAACTTCATTTTGCCTTTTTAACTCTTATGAGCTTCTTGAAGCTTTAAGCATTATGTTTGCATTCTTCATTTTTTGAGCTATCAAAGATCTTTTCTCAAGATTTTAAAAGTTACAATAGAGTCCAAAACTCTGATACCAATTGTTTGCTCAAAGAAAATATTGAACCAAAGTGGGGGTGAATTGGTTTTACATGGACTTGATCATAAATTGATCTTTTGCACAAATTTGCAATAAATTGAAAATAAAAAAAGAGTTAAGGAAAAAAAACAATCAATATAGAAAGATTTGGTCCTTAAACTCGGCACCTATATACTCTTTTCTTGGCACTTCCTTGCCAATGTGATTCCCACAATTCACAAATGAAATTATTTACCTTTAAAGCTAACGTATAACCTTACACCTTTATCTTTTAAGGCTTAAATAAAACCCTTAAATCCCTTTAAGACTTTTACCCTAAATACTTAAGTGTTTTCACTCACTTTCACATAATATTTTTTTGTGATATGAATGAAGTATTTGCAAACAATTTAAATCTCTAGTAGGTGATTGTTTGCTGGAATTTAAGTACAAAGTGAATGAAATACAAATAAACTTGAAAGAGTATTAATTTGATACAAGAAAAATGAAATATTTGAAGACTTTGAGCTTTTATTATTCAATGCTTGATTAATCTTTGTATTTCTTACTTCTTCAGCTATTAGGAACCTCTATTTATAGGTTGGAATTGATTTATAAATGTTGGGCATTAAATGAGGTGGTTGGAGAACCGTTGTAGCCTTCATAAATGCTTGTTTACATTCAGACCCATGCTATTGCGTCGATACAATACCAATAGTATCAATATAACAATTAAAAAAGTGACCCTTATAGCCTATTGTATCGATACAAAAGGCTGAGTATTGATACTTGCCAAGTTGTATCGATACAGCATAACTCTATCAATACTTTTGAGGGTTTCAGCCAAAGCTTGGCTACTGCTAAGCAATGTATTGATACATGTAGGGTAAGTATTGATACTCAATGCAATGTATCGATACATGCTGATAAGTATCGATACAATTGAGGGTTTTAAGTATAGTATCAATACATTTATGTATTGCGTCGATACATACCTTTAAAGTCCTTTGTAAAATGATTTTTCTTAGCTTGATATTGACTTAAACATATTTCAAAAATATTCTAAGTATATGCATTTTGGAATATATATTTTTGAGAAATACACACTTAGCACTTTTTCAAAATATTTTTCAATTTTAACATAAATACTAAGTTGGAAATAATTGAGTACAAATTAATTTAGTTTAAGTTGTTTGTTATATCAAAATCAAAATTAATTCAAAGCTAATAGATTCTCATTGAGTTCATCATAAATTTACATGCAAAGACTTTTAAAGTTTGACTTATCAAATAGTTAATTGAATAAAATACATAAAATATAATCTTTCATAATTTTTTTGTTTCGATTAAAAATTTCTTTCAATTTTCATCCCATGCGGTTTATGCTAAAACGCATTTGGTGGGATAAATATTTTATAGATTTTTTTTTCATACCAACATCCATTTGTCGTAAAGTACATGATTTTATTCACAAGATTATTTGTGAAACATGTATATACACATATGTGTTTTATTTTAATTTGAACAATATAACTAGAGAACCTAGTTCTGATGCCGTATGAAATATTAATTTAAGGAACATATCTCTAGCCATTGTTGATAAAAAAACGTAACTTTGCTTCTAGCATACAAAGACAAATATCCTATATAAGTCTTCTAATCTATTTCTTTATTTCTGAATAATTATCTTATAATGGTGCACAGACAATTTAAATAGACTAGACTAGAGACCTATACTAGTTGTATCTCACCATCAAGGAATTTGTATTCTAATTAGTAACTGAAGCAGAGTTTAACTCTTATCATTAAAGTCGTTAAATTGAATTAGGATTTACCCTATAATTTTACCTCATTATTATTTAAATAATAATAATATCTAATTATCTTGATCTATTTATTATCATCAAGTCTAACAAAATTTGCTAGAGTTCAGAGAGTAATATATGACATTAACTCTATGAGATTTAGTTAGTTTTTGAACTATTTTTAATTACTATCAAATATAATTTTAGTTCATTCATATTGTAATCTAATTTAAAGAGGTTAGGTGATAAATAAACAGACTAAAATTAAAAAAAAAAAGAAAAGAAAGGAGGAACAAATATGATGTGTTTTCAGTATTTAAAGTAGATATTAGTGTAATTAATTGAATCCTACCATCAACTAAATTTCAAAAGTAAGAGTTTTTCTTTCTTTCTTGGCTTTTCTTTTTTGATATAATGTTTTCAAGTTAACGAGATAAACTTATTTTCAATAAAATTTTATGACAGTAATTACTTTTTACTAATTGGACTAATAATATATTTTTTTAATTTTATTTAAATTAAAATTTAATTTGATAGTAATTAAAAGAGGTTGAAAATTTTTATTAAAATGTTATTTGAAACTAATTGAATAGTGCAAATTAGTTTTTCTCAAACTGAATTTCATATTTTTAATTAAAAGGTCTTGAATAAAAGAAAGATACAAAATAAGAAATTGAGATATAAATAATAAAATATAATAATTTTCTTTTAATTTAAAACTAACTTTTGTGACTAACACAACTAATCTTTCAAGTAGATGAGAATATTTCTCAAATAAATAAGAGGTAAGAGTGGATTTTCAGATCAACGAGGGGTAAGTAGAATTGTCCATGATGTGATGGAGTTGGATTCAAACTAAACCTACATATGATATTATTATATTATCTATTTATCCAAACTCAGATCAATCTAACAATTTAAATTTAAAAATTTATTGAAGTTTCCCCAAATTAATAAATAGTACTCCAAGCTCATATAATTTTTTTATAAATAAATAAAAGCATATTAATCCTTCTCTTTTGAAGCTCAAGCAGAGTATTGCCGTGTTACCTTCCCAATGCCCCTTGCTTGTTTTGTAAAAATGACGTCATTCCATTTTGCTCGAACAATGGTTCCAAACGATCGTTTAATGCAATGCCGTCTGGATGCCTACTTTTCACTCACTTGGTGAGGCCTTTGCTTTCCCTGTGCATGACGCCGTTTGATGCTTGTTCTTTTCTTCAAGTGGCGAGGTGATTTCCATCTTCTCATATGCCTTGGACAACTGTGTGCATTAGTTCCTTGCGCAAGCAATCATTTGGCAAGATGGCACTGTTCCCTTTTTCTCGACAAAATCACCTTGATGCTTGTCCCTCTTTCATCCCGAACCGCGTGCATTAACTACTGCCGCGTTGGGCAACTGCTTTATCTTTGCTCTTTAACCAATGGGCAAACAAAATTTTCATGCATTCTTTTACCAGCTGAGTTTCCTTGTTTTGTCGAAACATGTTTTTGTCCGGGACAGTTTTTTATTTTTATTTTTTATGTTGATTTGCATTGAAAACACTTTTCGCGTAATGTGCTTCTCATTGTCTTTTTACTTTCGCTTAGTGAAATAACTGATTAGTTTGTGCTTCGTTTTAGTGAAATGCTTATTTTTAATTTTTGGATTAAATAATTGTTTGACCCTTGCATTATTTGTCTTTGCTTAGATCAACGATAGAGACTTTTTTTCCCCATTTGTACCAATCCCAAACCAAAATTTGATATTTTAAGATTTAATTAAAAGGTGATAAGATAAAATAATAACAATAAAAAAGGAAGATGATTGTCGAGTGTCATGTTGCTAGGCATTATTAAACATGGCGTAAGACAAATACATTTTTGGAAAGATTTGAAATGCCTAGAATCTATATTAGAAAAAACTTTTAAAAAAAATATCATTTTTATGAAATTCATGAAGATTTATCAATACAATTCATTAATGTATCGATACATCATTGTGTTTTGGTTGTTCTAGGCATGGGTCATGCATTGTATCAATACAATGCTCATTTTATCGATACAAAGCCATATCGTACCAATATAATATCATGTTTTTAATGGATTTTTTATTCTGGAAACACTTAAACACCTACGTATCAATACTGATGAAAATTTTTATCACTAACAAGCTTTTTCACCTAAGTTTTCTTATATTTCTTTTTCCTAATGGCCTTGGAACACTTCATAACCATAAAAGAGGTCCTTCTCAAGCATTTGTACATTGAAATATGAGTATGAGAAACACCCACATGAATTAAGCCACTTAGGATTATATTAGCATAGGATAAATGAGTTTAATGCTCAAATCATGCATGGGAATTTAATGATATCTAGTTTGGTTATTTTCTAACCGTTATGAGGGTATTTATGGCCATTTGGGTGGGAGTTTGTCTTTAAAGCCATACAACTAAGTTTATCCATCTTGATCAACTAGATCCATGCCCCAAATTAGAAGATTTTAGCCCCTTGATCAGATCACCTAAGTCTTAGATGGTTTGCTGGCAAGCGAGCTTGCATAAGTTGTCAAGAAATGGGTGGTAGTGCATAGGGATTAGAAGTGATTAGCAAGAGAGCTTTTCAACCGCTTGGAGCATCCAAAATAGAAGGGGAAGTTAGTTCTTAGTAGAAAAAGCTAGAGAAAAAAAAAGAAAGAAAAAAGAGAGAAAAAAAGAAAAAAAGAAGAAAAAAAGAAATCATCTAAGTCTATTTGAAGGTGGTTTCCTTGCTTCCTTTTTGTGAGCTTGATGATCTCAAGCTTTGGCTTGGGTGATGATTTGAGTTAAAGGTTTAAAAAACCATGTTTATTGCCAAATCTAGAGCTATGATCTTCAGGTATTCTTTTTTGGTTTTTTTGTTGATTTTTGTTAAAAGTTTATGAAAAAGCAATTTTCCATCAAGAAAAATTGTTTTCTAAATGTTTTATGTTGAGTTTTTTAGTTTTCATGCAATTTTCATCAAGCAATTTCTCATGTTTCAAGTTACTCATGTTCATGCTATGTATGATTCATGCATTTTACATCATTTACATGTATTATTGTCATCATTCCTATGTTCATGCATTTTTATGAAAATATAATATTAATGAATCTGCATATGTTCATGTTAATGAGCTATATTGTGTTAAAATCAAGTATGGCATGCATTTTAATGCATTTTCATATGTTATTATCATGATTCACATGTTCATACATTTTCCATGAATATATTATGGTTATGACAAATATCTTCATACATAGTAGTAATTCTAAGTACATTTAAAGTTTTTTGAAGAGTAAAATTCATATATGTTGTCATTCTTATATGTTTGTTGGCAAACAAAATGTTTATGGGTGCATTTAGGAGTGGTAAAAGCTTAAGAGGACTATTTTGCATTTTTATAATGTTTTCATACATATTAAAGAGTTCTATGTCATTTCATGCATTTAGGTACATGTAAGTCATTTTTCATGTTCAATAAACTTTTATGTCATTTCATGCACTTTAATATCGTTCTAGTTAATTTTCGTGATTTAGGACCATTTATGCATTCTCACGTATTTTAGGGTCATTCTAGTAATTTGCCATATTTTAGAACTATTTATGCAATTTCATGCATTTTAGGGTCATTTTCGTAATTTTTCATAATTTTTTTCATAATTCAGCGATTATGATGTAATTTCATTCATTTTAGCACCATTTTAGTAATTTTCCATGATTTAAGGTTTATTGTGTAATTTCATACATTTTTGCATTATCTTTGTCATTTGCCATGATTTAAGATCATTTATACAATTTCATGCATTTTATGATCATTCTAGTAATTTGCTATGCTTTAGGATAATTTATGCAATTTCATGCATTTTAGTGCTACTTTAGTAATTTTTCATGACTTAAGTGTTATTATTTAATTTCATGCATATTTGCATCATCTTAGTTATTTGCCATGATTTAGGACTATTTATGCAATTTTATGTGTTTTAGGGTTATTTTAGTCATTTTTCATGTTTTAGGGACTTTAGCGCAATTTCATACATCTTAGAATCATTTTGGACATTTTCATGTTTTAGGGAATATTATGTAATTTTATGCATTTTAGCACTATTCTAGCATTTCTATGCATTTTAAGGTCTTTTAGGTTATCTTACGCACATTAGGGGCCATTTATAAATTTTCTTGCATATTAAGTCTATATAGGTTATTTTCATAAACAAAGGACCATTTAGCATTATCCATGCATTTTAAGACCATTTAGAATAGTTTGTGTAATCGAAGGTCATTTTTGAGATTTACATTAGTATTGGTTATGTAGGAACTTTCATGTCAAAACATGTCCCTTAAGGTTATTTCGATAACAGTACCCTACAGCCGATTCTAAGATTATATAGGAACCTTTGTGTCAATACATGTCTATTAGGATCATGCGGGAATTTTCGTGTCGATGCATGCCCCCTTAGAGTCTTTTAGGTACAAGCATGCTAAAAATCCAGTATGACATTTTCAAAGTTTTAAATAAAAATCCTAGGCAATATCCATGAGTTAAAATAGGCTATAGGTGTGCTTCCAGTATTTGGAAGTAACTTCATGGTTTAGTTTATACAAAAGAATACCCTCTTTAAACAAGGAAATCTGAATTTTTAATTTTTCTAAAAAATAAAACTTTTATA
Source organism: Adansonia gregorii (assembly GCA_038382025.1). NCBI lineage: Eukaryota > Viridiplantae > Streptophyta > Magnoliopsida > Malvales > Malvaceae > Adansonia > Adansonia gregorii. The sequence goes on along the minus strand of JBBYHO010000020.1, from coordinate 6,990,158 downwards.
TTCCTCCAAGTTTCTAAAAGAGTGCAAAAAATATTTTGATTTTAAAAAAAAATATAAAAATTTGATTTATTTAAGACAAGGAAAATAATACTAATCATAGATAATTAAAAAAAAAGGAATTATAATCAAATATTAAAAAAATTAAAACCAACCATAATTGAGACTTTAGTTAATATGTAATTAAGTGGTACCAATTTTCAAGCGTTATGAGGGGGACCGTTCCAATCATTATTTTAGTCAACTCTCGAACCCTTTCATGCAAACTTTGGTATAAACGTAGACCTCAGAGCTTGTTTGTGAGGGTTTCGTAACCCTTAAAATATGGACCTCGATAGGTGACTAATCTTACATAGCCAAAACTAGATTGGTGGCAACTCTGAATTATTTAGTTATTTTAGAATGATCATTTAGGGTTAAGTTGGATATGCGATTCATCCAATAATTAAATCCTGCCCAAATACAAGAAAATTAAAACTTTTGTTTAGGTCCAATGTGTCGGGTTCGTGTTCAAGATGCTACAACAGCTTGTAAGAGCAAAAAATCTATATATAGCCCTCGTGGTGATAATTGATGAATGAAAAATATGAAATGCAATGACTCTTAAGGAAATTCAAATGTACAAGGGCTCAAATTGATAAAAATTCTATGTAAAATGCAATAAAAAGATTAGGGAAAATAATATCCAATATCTTTTTTATTTTTCTCTTCTCGCATTTTTAAAATTTTTATCCTTTATCAAAAAAATATAATATTTGTTGCTCTAATTTTTTTTTGTGTTTTTACTCATTTCTAACTTTTTTTATGGAACATAAAGACTTTTTCTTATCTAACTACTTGAAAAGATAACCTCTAAAAATTTTTTCTCACAATTTCTTCATTTTTTTTCAAAATTATTCAAAGATCAAGTCTAAGGGAATTTTTATTTTCTTTCTTTTGTTCTCACCACATTATAATAATTAGAGAGTTTTTTTTTCTTTTTTCTTTTTTTCTTAACACTATTTTTTAAAAAGGCTCATTTTTTATTCAGTTTTTCTTTTATTTTTCTTTTTGACTTTTTTTTTCAAAGAAATAATTTTTCATCCTTTTTATTGAGGAAAAACTATGAAAGTTTTTTTTTTCAAATTAAGTTGTAAAGAAGATAAAAGGTAAGGCGTTCCTATATGTGTTCCTAAATGTAGTAAGCTCCAGTGAATGAAACTTGGCAACTTATTTTCTCATAAGTTATCACAATAATAAATGTGAAAATAAATATTTGTTTCTAGAGGAATTATTGTAAGAGACCTAAAGATCAAACATTTATTTTATAAATTTGTCAACAATTAAAGAAAATTTTGAGTTTAAAGGCTTAAATGCTATCCCCGTTGCTTATGTAAAATTTACCTATAAATAGTTGGGTTTTCTTTCTTTTCTAAGCATTTGATTTTCAAAATGTAATCTCTTTATTAATTGTTTCATTATTACATTTAATGGGATCTTCTTTAGTCTTTTAAGAGTGCTAGTTAATTGAATGAAGAACGTGTCAATTTGGTAGAGCTTTTATCTTTCAACTTGTGTAGGTTAGCCAGATGTATAGTAGATGACTGGGTTGGTTATATCTTAGGAGATGACCTATAATAAAACCTCTTTGCATTAATTCTTGCCATCAAGAGGGCACATATCATCTCAAGGGAGCCACCTAGTCCATACTTCAATCTCTATCACCCTATTTTCAATTGTTAGCTTTATGACAACTTGGCAATAGCAAGTTGATCCATTAGTCCTATCTAAAAGAATTACAGTACAACATTCTTCAATAATTTCGAGACTTCTTATGGAGAACGCCGTTGAATGTTTACCCAAGTTTACTCAAGCAAGTGACCTAAAATGTCTTTTCACTTTCATGGTGCTAATTTTAAAAGTTTGAAGCAAAAAACTTTTTTTTTCTACTTGACTTTTCTAAATGTCTCATGCATGGTGGAATAGAGTCCTAAGAAAAAGATATTAAAACTATGACAGAAGAAGAAAAATCTAAGCATTAACAATATGCAAAAAAAATAGGAAAAGAATCATGAATATTTTAAAAGTTATTTTCCCAATTGTTTTTTTAACAAGTCGTATGGTTTTTATGACTAAACTTATTCTTCAAAAAAATCTAGAAGGTGTAGGAAGTCTCGGGATAGCAAGAAATTAGATTTCAAAATTTTATAAAATAATCCATAAAGATAGTAGCCAAAACTAATCAAACAACCTAATTCGAGACTTTCTAAAACAAGATCAGCTGCAAGATCTTGACTAATCTTTTAGATCAAGAAACCTATGAAACTATTAAGATTCAAGCATATCTCAATCTTGAGAAGTCTTTCAATAATTCCATAACCATAGAATATGTACACTGAGTCTTGTTGTAAACCAAAGCTCTCTAAGTGTGTCTCTAACGGTTATCCATATAGGTGACCTGAAAATCCTTCAATAAGGAAAATAATTTGTTGTTAAAAGTCATGTTAGCAACTTGGATTTCAATAAATCTTCCCTTGCATTTAGAAGATCTTGATTCAACAATCAAAAAAAAAAACAATTTTCCTCTCGAAGAAAACGAGATTGCACTAACTCTTTACAGTTTCAAAGAGAAAATGCCAATTAGGTTTTTTAAGTCTTCTAAGCCAATTTTTCAAGCCACTCTCAAGGTATACGGGATGGCAAACATGAATTAATATATCTAGGGTTCAAAATTTTAATTCTTCAGAAATTATAATTTTTTCCCTCACTGTACAAATTTATTCAAATTGGGCCTAAGTAATCATTACTTGTATTAGATATATTAGTCCAATCTTAATTTAATTTTTGCTAATTAATTTTTTGTGTATGCCATATTAGATCCCTATAATATGGCAATGAACATAAATAGCCTAATAAAGAATATTTTATATTTATAGACCAAGATTGGCATCTAGCAATGCATTGTGGTTATCCAACATGCAAAGAGTGTCAATATGGTTTTGATAAGCCTTTAAATGTTTAGTATCTCAGTGTAATAAACATCCTTTCATCATATATCCTAAATTGGCAAGAGTATGTTCCAATGTCAACTTTTAACTTATTCTATATTAGTACGCAACCTCATGTGTTAATTCTATAATTAGTATTACCTTGGCCTAGGACTTTGAGTTAACACGGGCTAGGTACATATGAGATATGTCCTTTTATATCACTTGGGGTGATGAATTCTCTCTAGACCACTTATTCACCTTCAGTTTACTTCACATTATAACCACCCTTATTTGGCATCCATCTATTGTGAACCCATTTGTGGTGATCTTTAAATATGATAATTCATATATAAGATGACCTGGTGTCACATGTCTAAGGATCGGTTGCATTCTTGACACATGAGAGTATTTCTATAGACATTTGAATGAAATACCAAATGGAACTCTCATAACAGGTTATGTCCTATGAACTTGTTCCTATAACAAGTGCCCGTATGATGTCCTAATGTATCTCTATATTTATGAGATCAGTTGCGCGCATCTTATGTATATAGGCTTACATATGCTAGCCTTTATGCATTGTTAATGCCTTGTCTTGACAATACAATGACTAGGAACGGTTTTAGAAATGCAGCTTTAATGCAGAAGGATCTCATAATTATAACTCTTTACAATTCCCTTGCCAGGCCAATGTGTTTCATAGGCTTTATCTACATAAGATACTAACAACAATTATTGAAGAAAATATTATGGATAAAGAAATACCTCATTGACATTAATAACGTATAATGTTTTAAATACATAAAATCACTAAATGCTAATATCTCTAAAGCCATAACGATTAACTTGCAAGGCTTACACTAACAGAATGCAATGTAACAAAAGTATGACACTGAAGAAGTTAGACCCAAATAGTACGCTTGTAGTAGTTATTTCATATTCTAAATAGTGGAAAATAAGTCTGTGATAAAACAAGCCCATGATCTTCAAATGCTTACGCATGATGTTCACTATGAAGCAATAACTATTGATGAACAAATGGAAGTCTCTATAATTATTCACAAATTGCTCGACTCTTAGAAAGAATTTAGAAAGGCCTTATGCCCCAAAAAAAAGAACTATCCATGGAGTCTCTTGTCATGTGCTAAGAGTAAAAGAAAAGCACAAAAATCAAGACAATTCTCCTAACTTCAATGGCGTAGGAAATTCAAAGGTAAATCTTGACACATCTAATGTGAACATGCCTAGGACTTATAATAATAAAAAACTAAAATAGAAAAGGAAATATTAATAAAAATAAAGTTTTATTGAAAACAACTAGAGGTGCACATAGGTTGGGGCGAGTTTGGGTTGGGCTTAAGTATGGTATTAACTCAAAAATGCTTTCCCAAGCCTGGCCTAACCCAAAATATATGCCTTAAATTTTGCTTAAGCCAGCTCATATTCGTAAAATGGACAGTTTAAGCCCATTTAAGCCTGCCTACATTATACTTTTTTATAATTTATTTTTTAAACATATATTTTTTAAACTTTAATCTTTATTAATTTAATATTTTTTTTGTTAAGTATAAAATATAAATTATTTAACCTAGTTTTTAATGTTTACATAATAATATTACATATATGTATGTTTATAAAATTACATAATATAAAATATAAAATTAGTATATATAATGTAATAGTAAAATAGGTTAAGCCTTGCTGGATTCGGGCCTTGGAAGTTGGAACCAAGACCAACACATTTTTAATCAGGCCTATTTTTTTTTTGCGTAAGCCTATTTTTTTGGCCTAGTCCTCAAGCTTAGGTGAGTAACCTGGCATTTAAATAGGTCAAAAAATAACTTAAGCATCAATTTAATCAAAGAAAAAAAATCAAGGACCTCCTTCAAAAGCAGTAGTAAATAGAAAAAGAAATGATGGGTGCCATGTATGTAGGAAACCTCACCATATAGCAAGAGCATATCATTTTGGAACACATGAACTTTATAATTATGTTAATGTAACCAAAGAGCCACTTACAACTATGATATCTAAGATCAACACTATTGATTCCTCTAAAAGATGGTGGGTAGACCCTAGTGCTTTTAGGTATGTTTGCTATAACAAAACATGGTTCAAAACTTATTCTTTATTTGAGGTAGAGAAGAAAATCTTGTTTGGTGACTCCTACACCACTAATGCCCCAGTTTATGATGATATTGAACTCAATTTTGCTTTAAGTAAAAATTTGATGTTTAAGGACATTTTGCATGTTCCTAAGATTAGAAATAATCTGGTTTCTGCCTTTCTTTTAAACAAAATCAGATTCAAACAAGTTAGTAAGTCTGATTAATTTAAGTTTATGAAAAAAGGCGTGCTTGTTGAGAAAAGTTATGCCTATGAAGGCATGTTTAAACTAAATATTAAAATGAATGAAATTTTAATTGTTTCTACTTTCATCATTTCTTTTGTAAATGTTTTGCATGTTAGATTATTTCATGTTAACTATAGATATGTGAAATGTGAGTATTAGGTTTAATTCCTAAACTAGATAATTAATTTGAAAAATACAAATCATGTAGCATAGACAAAATCACAAGAAAGCAATTTAAAAGTGTTGTAAGAAATTCTAAATTGCTAGAATTAATGCAAACTAACATTTGTGAATTTGAAGGGATTTTAACTCAGGATGGAAAAAAGTATTTCAACCTTTATTAATGATTTTTCAGGATATACATATGTTTATCTTATGAAAAATAAAAGTAAAGCTTTTGAAAATTTTTTTACCTATCTAAATGAGATGGAAAATCTTTTAGGGGAAAAATTATAAGATTCAAGAGTGATAGAGGAGGTGAGTATGATAATCTTAGATTAAATGTTTCTATTTAATCCTTGGATATTGTTCATGAAACTATATCTTTTTCTCCTTTATCAAATGGAATGGCAGAATGCAAAAATAGAATTCTGATAGATTGGACTGATGCTATGTTGGTGAGCACTAGTGCTGCTAAAAATTTATAAGGGAAATAGTTCTTACTGCTAACTTTGTCCTTAATAGAGTACACAAAAACACTCTTTAAAAACACTTTATGAACTTTGGAAAAGTTATAAGCCAGATATGAGTTATTTGAGATATGAGGTTGTCTTGCTTTTGTTAAGCTATAATATCCTAAAAGACCAAAACTTGGGATAAAGGATTCTAGATGTGCATTTATGGGTTATGCCTTGACTAGTAAGGCATATAGGTTTCTTGGCCTAGATAACAATGTTATAATTGAATCCTTAAATGCCATCTTTCATGAAAACATGTTAGAAAGAGGGGGATGTTAAACCTATTGGACTAGTAATTATCTCTAGATCTACAAAGAGTTCATAAGCTTTAGCATAATTTATTTCTTAACCCATAAACAATGATGCACTTGTGAGTGAACCTAGATGAAGAAAAAGTGGAAGAATATTAAAAGACTTTAGCCCTAATTATCATGTATTCAATATTCAACATGATCCTACCACTTTAGACAAGGCCTTATCTTTTCATGGTTTAGACCTTTAGAAAGAATCCAATAATGTGAAATGGAATCTTTGATAACCAACAAACTTGGAAACTATTAGAGCTACCACCATACGCTAAACCTATAAAGTGTAAATAAGTACTAAGAAAGAAATTAGAGCTTGATTGCTCAATTATTAAATATAGCCAAGTTTGTAGTCAAAGGTTTTAGTCAAGAAGAAGACATAGATTTCTTTGATATATTTTCTTCTATGAACAAAATAATATCAATAAGAGTTTTAATTATAGTTGCTCTTATCGATGATTTAATTATCCATCAAATCGATAGAAAAGTAGCTTTTCTAAGTAGAGAGTTAGAAGAAGAAAGTTGTATGGAGGAATATGACAACTTTATATGCCAGTACTGAAAATAATTTGTAAATTGTTAAAATCATTTTAGGGTTTAAAACAAGCCCACTGACAGTGGGATGAAAATTTTGACATGTGTTTAATTTTTAATTGTTTTAAAACCAATGAAAGTGATAAGTGTGTTTATTACAAATCAAATTATAATTCTAATGTCATAGTTTGTTTATATGTAGATAACCTCTTAATTTTTCGAGCAAATCTAGATTATAAATGCCACCAAAATGCTATTTACTAATCATTTTGACATAAAAGATTTAGGGGAAGCAAATTTAATTCTTGTCATAAAGATCATAAGGGCTTTAAATATTATTTTTCTAGACCAATCTCATTATATTGAAAAGATTTTGAAAAAAAGTTTTCAAATGCAAAGCCTTTTACTATTCTCTTGATCTAAATTTACAATTATTTCCTATAGAGAATGACAAAGATGTATGTAACTAAAATAATATGCTCTTATTATTGGTAGCTTGAGGTATGGCACTAATTGCACTTGAGCTGACATTGCTTATGCTTAAGGGTTGTTGGCTAGTTGGCTTGATTTACAAGTATACCAAACTAAGAGTGCTTGAATGCAATAAATTATGTAATAGGATATTTAAGAAAACTCTAAGTTATGGTATACTTTATCAAAAGTATCTAGCTATACTTGAAAGATACAATGATGCTAATTGGAGCACTTTTGGTGGTGATTCTTTATCTACTACTAGCTATGTGTTTACATTAGGAGGAAGAGTAATTTGTTGGAAATCTAAAAGGAAATAAATAATTGAAAACTCCACATAGAGGCAGAACTTATAGCATTGGCCTTAGCTTGTTAAGAAGTAGGTTGGTTATGAGATTTTTTTTATTTGAGATTCCATATAGGAAAAAACAATAAAACCTATCTTAATCTATTGTGATAGTATTATCACCATTAGGATGAAATATCCAGATTTATAAGAAAAAAATATAGCTATGTAAGATTTTATGCAAATGTACCATTAATGTTGACTATCTTCAAAGTGGTGATAATCTTATAGATCTTTTGACAAAAGATCTACCTAAAAGGAAACCTGAATGGCATCAAAAGGGATGGGATTAAAGTGCAAACAAGAACAAAAACAAACACAAGATATCTTACATAGTGATTGGAGATCCTAATTATTTGGTCAAAAGGGAAAAATGAATCATGGAGTAATTTGAATGACATGCACATTTAATAAAAAAAATTCTTCATTATGATGCAGTACTTGTATCCTACAACAATCATGGAGGTTAGGTGTGTTATACTCTTAATAAAGCCTATTACTTGTTTAAGTAGGATGTAAAGTTATAAGAGCATCCTTGATAGCATCATCTATATAAGTGTGAAAGTGTGGTAATTTCCTCTGAGAATTTTGGCTTATTCTCTAAAACGCTTATAATAACTAAGATAAAGCATATATCCATAATGTCCTAGGTAATGAAGCTCATTGTAGGGCATTAAAAATCTATGTGTGATGCAATATTTTATTTCCTTAAAGCAAGTTTAGTTCAAGAATTAGTTCACTATGGCTCGAGAGCATAAATTGTTGAAACATTAAATGGAGGTTCAAGCCATTAGCACCTATATTATGTGTCGCCATATGCCCTACCTTTAAAACTTTGGATGATCCGAAGGGCATAGCATGCTCAATTTAAAAATAAATGATGGGTGGTCATGGTCAAGCCTTTGAGTTATCCCTTGATTGAGATTTGGATTATGAGTAACCATATGAAGGCAAGAGAGACTGTTGAGTGAGTCGCTCATCTAACTAGTCTCGATAGCCACCACTAGATGGCTGTAAACTTGGAGTCGCCACCGATCATTTCAAGCTCGACAGGATTGGATGCCTACTGAAAATAATATTTTGAGTTACGAAACTAAACTTGAAAGATCAGTTTCAAGGTCTACAAAGTCCAGAGATTCGTTGGTTGAGTTTGGGAGTTGGTTACACACAAAGAAGGATTAACATCCCCACGATGCCTAAAATTGATACCTACTAAATATATTTCACTTTGGTCTTGGTTAAATCGGTTCCATTTAGCCTTTATTTAGATATAATTCCCCTTTAATGCATGATGTTTTGTGAAAATAGATTCGATTTTTCTTTTTTTAAAAAAAATCTCATTTATACGCCTCGGAGATGTGAGAAACATAGAAAGTTTTTATTAATATAAAGTCCTGATTGAGTTTTGAAAATTTTGATATTCCATATTTGGCATTAAAGAGATACCAACACTAAACATTGCCTGGTAAATTTATTGAAAAAACAAAATTTAAATATGAATGCACGATAATTACTACAAAAGGAAATAAGTTAGCGAGGCAAAAAAAATCAAATATAATAATATCATAAATAAGCAATCACAAGGAAAAGGACTTAAAAAGGAAAGGTGATTTTAATGTATCTCATAAGTGCTTTCGATTATTGAAGAATAATCGAGATGACAGTTTTAGAGATTGGTTTGGATTTGGTGGTCATTTGAAGAAGGAAGACAATTTTTATCAAAGCAGTTTATGGTATTCAGAAGAGAGAAAATTTTGGATGTTTTTGAGGTAAAGTGGGGTTAGAGTATCCCCAAAGATAGAGTTAAAAAATATTTAGAAATAAAGAAAAAATGTTTTTTTTAAAAAGAGGGTGAGAGTATCCCCTTGGAGTAGTAGGTTAGAGTATCCCTAAAGTTAGAAAAACATTTAGGAATAAGGAAAAAATTTAAATTTTTTTAATTAAAAATAGGGTTGGAGTATCCCTTTTAAGTAATAAAGTTAGAGTATTTCCATTAGCGAAAATTTTAATATGAAATCTAATTTTTTTGAATTTTCATCTTCATTCGAGTCTCAAAGGTCTAATGTTGTTAGACATCTTGATAAAAGGAGATTCGAAAACTAAGATAAAGGCAGTAGACAACAATGTGTCACCCCTCTTCTTGAATTTATTTCAGGTTTGACTCGATAAGATTTAATGTAAAAATATTCCAAAAATTCTAAACAATCACTTTTTAAGGGAAATTAAATTTTGAAGTTAAGTCTATATTGACACCGGTAGCACATGCAGGGAAAATGACATGCCAAACTTTGAAAAATTATTTCAGGCTCACTTAAGATTGTTAAATTGTGAACAACACCTTTTCGGAAAGAGAATTTTGTAAACCTTTGAGGAAAAATAATTAAAAATTTCATCAAAATCATTTGATAGGCCAAAATGGCCCAATGAGTATGTTGCATGTTAGTTCTAGGGGTTCTAATCAACAAAGGTTCAAAAAATCATAACTCTCTCATTTGAGATGATTTGAGGGCAAATGAGACATCGTTAGAAAGGTACTTCGATGTCCTTTGAGGGAAAAATGTTAAAAAAAATCAATAAAGATATTTTATGGTTCAAAAATGATTGTCCAAATTCAAATTAAGTACTACCAAAGCAAAAACAAGGGGATTATTTGATAATCAAGTTTTTTCGAAGATAGACTCGGGTCCAGGACATCCAAACACCCATGATAGAAAGTAACATGGCTTCACATGTTTATTCCATAATCTTAGAGTAGTTGGGATGATGGAACAACCCGTTGACATTGTTACTAAAGGGAACATGAGACTCAAGATCAAGGTTTAATACTAAAAAGATTTTTTTTGAAAAATGAACTTATTTCACTATGAATCCACAACTAAAATGTTGATTGGGAGACCAATTTGATGAAAGCATTAAGTCCATACTACTCATCATCTATTAGAGATAGCATGAACCTAACTTAGGGATGTTTTTAAAAATTAAGTTTTAAGAAACAAGTAAGCATTTTGTTGGAGATATCATGAACAAAATATAGCACATACCAAGATAAACATAGGTTAAACATGTAAACATATAAAGATGACATTTTGACATGGAAATGAGTGGCATAAATGCAAGAAGATGATAAATAGGGTGCATGGAGATTATATGAACATGTTTGAACAAGGGAATGGATGCTAAAATTGTCAAGATAGCATTTTTATTTCATGAAACTCCTTAAACCATAAGAAAATGTTTAAGCATACCTAAGACATGTTAAGGTGACCATTTAAGTATGAAATGGATATGTGAATATGGAAGGAAAATGGCAAAAGATGTATGAATAGAGGTTGCATAATGATGAATATGAAGTATGATAAGTTTATATAACCCACAACATCAAGGTGTTAAGAAAGTCACTAAAATCCTAAGACTACCACAACCAAGGCAACAATGATGCTTGAAAGCCTTATGAAGGTCATGATAGCATGAAAGGCTCACTACAATAAAATGGATGGTCAAAATAGAAAATGTATGGAACAAGGTAAAAATATACCAACAAAAACTTGAACCTTTTTTTTGAAAGTAGTGACTTTAAGTTGAGTTTCTTCCCTCATTTTGCTATTATTTACCAAGAAAGGATAAGAAGTTTTCTAGTAATATGGTTCCTGGTAGGGTGTTTTAAGGATGAAAGTATGTGAAAGGTTGAGTTTTGAAGGTGTTCTAGTGGTGGTTTTATGAGCTACAAAATGGAGGTTGGTTAAAGGTGAAAGGCAATGGAATAATGTTTTTGGTGAGTTTTTGGAGCTGGAGTTGCTAAAAGATTTGTGAGGATAGATTATGAGTTTTTTGAGATTGTTAGAGAGTTTTTTTTATAGCCGAGATTTTTTTTAAGATAGCTAGAAGAGTCATTTATTTAATGCTTAGAGATTGCTTTTAGAATATATGCAAGGGCATTTTTTATTCTTCCTTTCTACACCATGGGACATCTCTAACTACCAAGCTTAGCTGACTCTTCTTTTATTGGTTCTGCCATGTTGAGCAACAAGGCAGAAAGGCTATGACAACTTGTAATTGGAGATATGCCTGTCATACACCCTTACACCCATATATCTTATGAAAATGACCTTTGTCATTGATTGTTTAAGCTCCAAAAATTTTGTTTGAATCCATTAATATGCCCATAGTTAAGGTTTGCAATGATTTATGATAGTTTCTTGGTGCAAAAACATGTTTAAATATGGTTTTTGAAAGCTAAAAAGTGGCTTAAACTGGGCAAAAATGCCTTAGTGTATCGATGCAAACTAGGTACTTTTTGCTCTGAGTATCAACACAATAAGTTGTGTATTGATACTAAGAGCAAAAAATATTTCTAGTCTCGAGACTTAGAGGCTTGTATCGATACTTCATGGATTTGTATCAATACTCATGCCTATGTATTGATACATTTTGCCAAAAATCATAACTTTGGCTACTGCCCAGGTTTGTATCAATACAAACATGCTAGGTATTGATACCATATCATGGGTATTGATACTAAACCCTATTGTATCGATACTATGTGTGAAAATTCAAATTTTTGATAAAGTAAAGCCTCGTATCAGTACTCGTGCACTAATATAATTGGCTAGTACCTGTGGCTTCTTCAGTTACCTTAACTTGGTCACAACTAATGGGAAATTGATCTGTGTATTCATTTAAATGACCTTGGTGACACCATGAATAATGGCCTTTGATACCTTATTTTTATATTTTTTTTTAATACAATCCACAGGCATTTTAAACCTTTCCCAAAAAAATTTTCGCCTAATGTTATTTCATCCCCTAATTTTGATTTTTATTTTCTGATTTTATCATCTTTTACTTAACACCTAAGATGAAATTGGCCTGAACAAAATAAGATGTCTACAGCTGCCTCTTTTTGGCCATTGCTAAGTATTAGGAACAAGGCAAAGATAAATTAACACCATTTTGTTTGGATAGGATGATGGATTTGTATGCCTCAAACATGTGCTATCAGCTTGTGTCAACTTTGAGGTTAGTAAACATCTTGCCCTTTGAGGACTGAGGTAGGTTATGTGGAGCCACCAACTTGTGTAGGCTTTGAGGTAGGAAAGCATACTGCTCTTTGAGGACTGAGGTAGGCAGGTGCCACCAACTTGTGTGGGCTTTGGTAAGCGTCTAACTTTTTAAGGACTGAAGTAAGTTGGCCACCAGATTCTGTGGGCTTTGGTAGGGAAGTGTTCTATTCTTTAAGGACTGAGCCAAGTAGTTGCCACCAACTTGTGTGGGCTTTAAGGTAAAGAAGCGTTTTACTCTTTGAGGACTTAAGGTAGATAGTTGCCACCAACTTGTGTGGGCTTTGGGAAGCATCTCTCTCTTTGAGGACTAAGGTAGATAGGTGCCACCAACTTTTATGGGCTTTGGTAAATGTCTTGCCCTTTTAAGACTGAGGTAGGTAGGTGTGACCAACTTGTGTGGGCTTTGGTAAGTGTTTTACCCTTTAAAGAATAAGGTAGATAGGTGCCACCAACTTGTGTAGGCTTTGGTAAACGTCTTGCTCTTTGAAGATTAAGGTAGGTAGTTGCCACCAGTTTATATGGGCTTTGATAAGCACCTACTATTTAAGGATTGAGGTTGGTAGTTGCCACTAATTTGTGTGGGCTTCGGTAAATATCCTGCTTTTTGAATATTTGAGGTAGCTAGTTGCCACTAATTTGTGTGGGCTTTGAGGTAGGGAAGCATCCTATTTTTTAAGGAC
>JBBYHO010000020.1:6953298-6963779 GCA_038382025.1 Adansonia gregorii | reverse complement strand
ACCATCATTATTCTAGTTATTATTATCATTACTGAGTTATCATCCTATCTTTTTATTCATCATACATTCTTGAAAGAAATGATATTGTTTCATGGTAATATTTACAAGAACATTTTTTTTTCGTAGTCGAATATTAATGATACAACTTGTAGGGAATTGATGGCTAATTATGTTAGGATAAAATTAGATGAAATAATTTTAGAAATAATTCAAAAACGTAGTATAAATAAGATATGCTTAATATATGTGATGAAAACTGTGAAATAAATATGATACGATAATGTTAAATATAATTAATATAATATTTTAATACACATGTTTAAAATTTTAATATATTTAATAAATTTTATATTATATTTATGTGGTTGGTGAAAAGAACTTAGAAACACTAATATATACACAAACTGCTCCCTCGCCAAATTATTGCAAAGTCAAAATGCATTTTATAACCAATGAGAAGAAATCTAATAGGACATTGATGTATTAATTAGAGGTTTTATTAACATTGATTGTCCAACGGATAAGGGGAAAAAAGTCCACTGTTAAAAAATAATTATTTATTGATTTTATTAATAAATTTTACATAAAATATATATTTTATTTTGTTAAAAGGGCAAATGAGTCATATAACAAAAATTTGCCGACACGAGTATCTCCACAACTAAAAAGAAGGAATAATAACCAAATAAATCATTAGCTTTACTAAAGAATGGAGGTATGTTATGGCATGAACTGTACTCATAAAATTTTTATAAAAAAAAAAAAGATGAATAAAGTTTAATTGTCATAATTTTTTTAAATGAAATTTTAAAAAATTTGTCATTTAATTCATTTAAATAAATTTAAATAGATATTTTTAAATAAATTAAATCATCCAACAAAAAAATTTTAAGAAAAAAATTAAATATATCAAAGAATCAAAATTTTTAATTACAACAAAATAACTTAATTCTATATAAAATAAAATATTTAAAATTTATTTTTATTGTTTTTTTTAGTTAAAATCGATTATTTGTTCAGGAATTCTGCCTAAAAGCAAGGCAAAGCACAGGATAGAACAACTTTCCCCTAAAAAGCAAAGAAAAGCCCGTCCTGAGAAAAAGCTACCTTTAATTAACTTCTTAAAAAAGGGGGAAAAATTGGAGAAAGCACCTTCTGGCAAGTCAGGCTTCACCTTCAAGTTTGATTAGATTCAGGAAAATAAAAAAGTAATCATTTAACAAAAGAAAAGAAAAAATCTTGAGGGGTGTTTTGGTAAAAGAATGAAAACAGGCAAGGTATAAAGGGGACCCACTACCTAATAGTTAGTATTATTTTTCTTTAACCCGTAAAGCTACCATCTTGTAATGGAATTCGTTCAACTTCTTAATATTTGCAATTAACTCTCTTTGTTTTCCCCTCTCTCTCTCTCACATTCAAAAAAACAAAACAATCTAAGGGAGAACAAAGAGAAGAAAAAACAACAAAAGTGAAAAAAAAAAAAAAAAACATAATGTTATGTTTCAGATCAAACCCTCATGCACTTTTTCTTCTTTTCATTTTCTCTTTGTTTCTCTTCAGGCATGAAACTGTTTCTGAAGCCTCAAATGTCCGAACTTTGCATATCCCAGGTACTGATTTTTTTTTTATTTTGTTTTTTTTTCAAGAAAAGTTTTGGTTTTTATTTCTGGGGTTTTCTTGATTTAAATGCTTCCAGTTTTTTTTTTAAATATATATATATATATAAATCTTGTTTGATATAGGGTATTATAAAAGTTTTGTGTTTGGGGAGAGAGAGCACAGTGAAGTGTTACCATGGAGGAAGATTGAAAGGAGGAACCTTGCAGAGGGAAGTGAAGTAGACAACTCTTCTTTTATTTTGGCTGAGAAGAGGACTTATAGGAGAGACCCTCTTAATGATTTTAAGAAGTACACTGGTGGCTGGAATATCAGCAATGAACACTATTGGGCTGTCAGTTTCTTCTCTTCTTCACCTTTTTAATATCATTTCTTTTAATTTCTTACTACATGGTATTTTTTTTATGTCATTTTGGTACTTTTTGACAAATTGAGATGTTCAGCCAGTGGTCATGAATTTTCTATGTACTCGTTGGCTGGTTTGCTTGTGTTTGGTTACTTCATGTTTTTTTTCCCCTTCTCTTTCAGAAAAAGGAATGAATGGCACTTTTGTTGCTGTAGAGAGGCCTTCAATTTCCATAGTTTTAGCTTATTTTCTTATTTGTGTACTTTTGATTTTTCCTAGAAGTCTCATACTTTTATGTCTTTGTAATTGGCTTTGATGCTGAGAATAGTCCATTAATCTTGTTATTCCCTTAGGTTCTTCCCCATCTTTGATTTAAGTCTGTTTTCTTATTTTGAATATGTAATCTTAATCAAGAAATCTTCTTTTGAATCAAATTATCATGCCAGGAACTGGTACTTAAAATTTTCCTTAGTATCTCGTACTCTGTTTTGAAATTGTCTTATGTCTTAACTTATAATGTATCTATGGCTTATAATGCAGTCTGTGGGTTTTACGGCGGCTCCTTTCTTTGCCATTGCTGCAGTCTGGTTCGTGATATTTGCATTATGCTTGTTCATCATATGTATCCGTCATTGCTGCTGTCAATTGGATTCTTATGGCTACTCCCGGACAGCTTATGCACTATCTCTTATTTTCCTCATACTCTTCACCATTGCTGCAATGTAACTTTTACTCCCTCTCTCATTCTAAATTTTCAAGATATGTACGTTTTAAATAACCATATAAATTTACTCACTCAATGTTTGACTTCATATTACAGTGCTGGGTGTGTTGTGCTGTACACTGGCCAGGGAAAATTTCATGGCAGTACAATAGACACACTGGATTATGCTGTTAGGAAGGCAGATATTACTGCTGAAAACCTCAGGAATGTGTCAGATTATCTTTCTGCGGCTAAGAAAATTAGCGTGGATTCAGCTATTTTGCCACAAGATGTCCAAAAAGGCATTGATGATATTGAGAAGAAGATAAATTCTTCTGCTTCAACTCTTTCTCGTCAAACAGGCGATAATAAAGAAAAAATTCAACGTGGCTTAGACCAAATGTAAGTTGAAGCTTTTAGAATCTTGAAATTAGAATAGTCTTGGAGCTGATCATCAAACTGATCTTATGCTAACTGCTGCAGGAGATTGGCTCTTATCATTGTAGCTGCAGTGATGCTCTTTTTGGCATTTCTTGGATTCTGTAAGTGACATTGTTGTTCTGATCATTACTTCAAGAATCTTACTAATTAGTTTATCACAATATCATCTAAACTTTATGCTATTATTTTGATAACTGGCTGCAGTATTCTCCATTCTTGGATTGCAGTGCCTGGTTTACACGTAAGTGAAGTGTCAATTATGTATTTTCGATTGTATGCTTCGTAATAAATGTTATAGCTCTTGAAGGTTCATACGTTACTAAATTGCTCTTCCCTTATCAATCGCTTTGTATAATTAATGAATGCAGGCTAGTGATCCTTGGGTGGATTCTTGTTGCGGGCACATTTATTTTGTGTGGAGTATTTCATCTCCTCCACAAGTATGTTCTGCTTGCTTTCCCATGTTTCCCCGCAAATAACTAATATGGTTTTAGTTTTCGCCTTTCAACAGCTTGAATTGCACCTTTCTAAGCAATTTCAGTTAGCTTACTCATGTTTAAGGTTCTGCTTTTATTCTACCATGCTTGTTTATTGTTCAAAATAAGTTTTCAGCTTTCATCCCTATATCGCCACGCACAAAATAAAACCATCTGTAGAATTTACTTTACCAATGAATAAGACACATTCATGCACAGATATGTATGTTTAGCTGTTTAGCTTAAATGACTCATAATTAATCAGCCTTAAGATATACTGGGAATTGAAACAAAACGGTTACTTCTCTATGGTTTTTGGCTGATTTTCTTCCATGTATAGTAGTTTTCTTTGGTGTATCAACTTGTTTTAGCCTTATTATTGGCATACTATTCATCACTAAGTATTTAATAGAGCATTATCTTGGTTGTGACCAAATTTTATTTGCACTTTCTTGAATCTCCTACTATACCTGAGTTGTATGTCTTCTTAATCTTTCTTGCACCCCTTTTAATGATATATGGAATATTTTGGTATCTAGAGAGGATGAAATGGAATGTAGAAGTTGGTTAAGCTTTTCCTAATCTAGTCTGTGCTGTACTCAAAACTAGAATTAAATGTTTAGGATCAAATTTCCTTTCTATGATATTTATGCTTTGGCTTTCTTTCCATCCACATTTACTTGATTATTTGCTCTTGGTAAATTTCTAGCTTTCTTTCTTGATGTCTCAAGTTCTTCTTGGACTTGTTTGAAAGATAAGTTTTTGTTGTCAGTCTTTGTTTGTTTACTCATTCTGGGACACGGTATTTCCTGTTGTCAAAGTATTGATATACATATAATGGATAATGAAATGTGGAAACCCAATGCGCCGATCATTCAGTATTTTTTTTCTCAAAGCAAATTCCACTTCCTCGATATCTTTATTCAATCCTCTCTTTATTCAATCCTCTCTCGTTTGATCGTTCATGCCTGAATTCTGATACATATCTTTGTTATGTTCTTCGCATTGTCAAGTTTTGGACATACGTTGGTTGTGAATATGGTATTGTCTTATTGATGATATAGCTTAAGATTTAATTTCGAGTTTGATGCATGTGCTCAAGACTATTGTTATACTTGGCCAATAAAAAAAGATGACTTTGGAATTTTGACACACTTCTTTAATATGATATTCTCTCTAACTCAAATCATTTCCCATAATTCACAGTGTCGCGGGAGATGCATGTGTTGCCATGGATGAATGGGTTCAGAATCCCACTGCCCATACAGCATTGGATGACATTCTGCCATGTGTGGACAATGCAACCGCCCAAGAAACCTTGTTACGGACCAAGAATGTCACTTTTCAACTTGTAAATGTCGTGAATAACGTCATCAATTCTGTTTTCAACCGAAATTTCCCACCATCAATGGTACCTTTATATTACAATCAATCTGGTCCATTGGTGCCGATTCTCTGCAATCCATTTCATTCTAATCTCACAAACAGACAGTGTGCACTTGGTGAAGTTAGTTTGTACAACTCCTCAGAGGTAATAAGAACAGCCTTTTTAAATATAAGTGGAAATCTCTTGGCCATGCATAAGTAGGCATGCATCACATGCACAGCGCACACACACACTTGTAGTGTACATGTTGGAAACAATTACCATTGAGCGCCAACTTTCTTTGTGCAGGTTCAAAGCATACAGTCAGTAGCTTTTTAAGCCATCCTGAGGACTTGCATTTTATTGCAAAGACTGCTGTGATTAAATTAATAAACAAGTTCCGTACATCAACTGAATGCATTTTATTGCATTTTTTTAAAATCTGCTTTTCTTTAGTTTTTCAGCATGTCTTCTCACTTCTGCCTATCCAAACTTTTCACCTAAATTTTCATTTCTCCCCTTAAATGTATATAACCAAGGTAAATGAAACTCATAATTGCCTGTATCTGTTTCAAACAGGTTTGGAAGAACTACATATGTCAGGTTTCATCCTCTGGGATTTGTTCAACACCTGGGCGGTTGACCCCTCAATTTTACACTCAGATGTCGGCTGCAGTGAATGTCAGTTATGGTTTGTATCGATATGGTCCATTCCTAGTTAATTTGCAAGACTGCACTTTTGTACGCGATGCATTCACGGATATCAGTCATGATTATTGTCCTGGCCTGCGGCGCTATAGTCAATGGATCTACATTGGATTGGTAATTGTATCGTCTGCTGTGATGCTGTCATTGATCTTCTGGGTAATCTATGCGAGAGAGAGAAGGCACCGTGTTTACACTAAACAGTATGATACTAGAGCTGAAGGCCTACATAAGGGTCGATAGGACTCCAACCCTAATTAGTGGGTCATTAATTTGCTCTTATATTTGAGTAACATACATTGCAAAATTTTGTACATTATGTTTGTTATCTGTAGGCTCGAATCTTGTGCAATGCAAGTATATTAGCCATTCACAAGATAAACTAGTGTTTGACAGTGAAAGCCTCTCCTCGAAGGGATGACTTTTTTGTTGTAGTTCATTTTTTCTAAGCATAATGCATCTATCTCTCTATCTGTATGATATGTATTATTAATATGAAGGTACACAATGTTACAAACAAAGGAAAAGCATGGTAACAAGGTATGGCCTAAGAAAAGAGCTTTTGTATGGTTGTACCCTTGGCTGTTTAGTTGCGTCTTTTTTGTTTATTGTAAACTTGCATGGGGTTATAAAGACGATGCTTAATCTTTTCGCTTGACAATGGGTGATGACTGTGTGAATTATAGAACCGAGTCCCAAGAATTCTTCTTGTTGGAAGTAAAAGAAAACAAGAAGCAAAAGCATGAAACCTAATGGAACCCTAGGTTTTCAGCTGCTAAGCGATAAGGATTAAGGTTGCTGGAAGGGCTATGGTCTATGTTGAGGCCCAAAGAGACCTAGGCCCAAATTCAGTTGATCCCTTTATGTTTGGACAGGAGAGTATGATTGTGACAATTGAAGAATATGCTTGTGAAGTTGTAAGTCTCAATTGCAAGTTATTTGTTTATAAAATATTGATTTTCCCAATCCAAAAGTTATTAACATATTTCAACAAATGAAAAAGACAATAAGAAGCAACATCAGTCGGCCAGTTCGTGTTTCCTTTCTGGATCACATCAAACGAATTAATTTAGCTACACATAGATTTGTATCCTCTGCCGACATAATCTATTTGATAAGCTGAAATAAACTAGGGAGTAAAGTTAGATTTAGTCAAAAAGAAGTAAATACTTGAATTGTCTTATTTATCACTTATAGGATTAGGGTTAAGTGAAAAAAATTGCTAAAATAATAGAGAATGTACCTAAAATTTACCGTTCGGTCACTTACTATGTCATCAATCATATATACTTATGATGTCAAATGAAAAATTTTCGACCCTTGGTAGCCATAAATCTATCTCAATGATAGACGGCGTCATCGAATTAAAATCCATGAAAAATGTTTTAGTGACATTCTACATTCTCCTTTGTCAATTGTTGCAAAACCAAAAATTGTGTAGAAAAGTTGGTAACATGTCGTTATCCGTGCCATTTGTGTCCATCCAATTGTGGATTTGATTATGCCAATTCGAATAGGTGTCAACTTTTTGTGATGGGAGGCGGCGGATGGCAGTGCACGTCAGGCTTTTTAGCTGCCAGCTAGGGCAAAGTCCATAGTAGCTGGATCTCCCTTTGCCCCTACAAAACCGACCTCAAAGAAAAGCAAAGCAATCCAAGTTTAACTTAAATTTTGTTTGAAATTCGATACTTAAATTAAATAATTTAAAAAAATAATTGATATTTATTAAATTTAAAGTTTAAATTTTAATATTTATATTATTTTTTCTTTTAAGGGTATGATCGCTTTTATACTTAAAAATTTTTTGATACCTTTATGAATTTTATAATATATAATTTTTCAAACTGATAATATTAATCATTTTTATTTATTTATTTTTAAATTATGATTATAAATATTTTATATTTTTAAAATTTATCTAATTTATAAAAAAATTTAATTTTATTAAAATATTTTTGTATTTGATAATAAATAAAAATATTATATTTTACTTTATCTTAGAAGTTTTAAAATTTTGCTAATCTTAAAAGTAAATCAATTTATTAAAATATTAACTCTGTATTAATATTAAAATAATAAATTTTATAATAATTTGCACATAAAATAAATTTACATGATAATAAAAATTTTAGTTAATGTATATTTTATTAATTTTTTGTATTTAAAAATATATAATTATATATTCAGAATAGATAGAGCATAAAATTAATAAAATTATATTATATACTAAATTTTTATGAAGCTTTATTATAGATAAAATCTACAGCTTTAATCATATAAGCAAGTATTGCAATTGAATGAAAACAAAATTCCACTTGTCTTTGGGCTTAAGAAAAAAAAAAAAGAACTAAATCAATCAAGTGACAATTGAATCCTTTTATTCAATCAAAATCCAACTATCCTAAATTTTAATATTAAGTCATATTTATGCAATAATCTTCCTTTTCTCTTAAGTAAAATACTTATATAGTTGTTAGAAGATCTTTTTTTTTTTAAAAAAAAAAAAGGAAGGTAACCCTTCAATGATTCGATGAGATATAAGAAAAGAAGGCCCTTGACCTGTTGTAATATTCAATACTCTATAAGGCTATATAACACTTTCTTATTGCAAAGGTTATATATTATATATAAATAATTATCTTATATATATGTAATGGAATGAAAAATTTTATAAGTGGATTAGTATGATAATACGTATTTTATAAAATATAAATAAATAAGATACATGTTATCGTATAAACTTATAATTTTTTTTATTCTGTTATTGATTTATGAGATAATTATTGTGTGTATTCTTGCAAGGCATTTTCAGGTTTGATTTATTTGAAGGTTAGAGGCCATTTATGGGCTTCAAATATCTAAATGGGAATTGATCATCCTGAAAGGGCATAAACTAAATGGGTAAGAAAGGAACCGAGAATCTCCCTTATAAGGGTTCAAGCTCATTTGTCAAAAGCCTCTGGACCACCATCGGAATTTTGGGATTTTTTTTTTTCCAATTTTAGGTGTTATTTTAATAGCTGGAAATTGGATTGAAAGTTTCTCCCCTTCATTCCCATTATGGATTACTCATCCGGTCTAATAAGTTTTATTTAAATTTCATTAAATTTAAATAAAAATTTTTATAATTTAATTTGATTATATCAAGATTATTAATTTTTAAATTTAAATAAAATATATAAATATTAACATAAAATTTTTTTATAAATATTCAAATGTGTTTTGAAGTGAAAGATCCAAGTTGAATAAAAAATTAAAAATTTTCAAGCTCAAGTTCAACCCAATTTTAAACAAATGAAAATAACATTATTTAGGCTCGAATTCAACTCAAATTTAAATAAATTAAAATAAAAATATTTCAGATTCAAACCCATCGACGCGGATTCATTTAGCAGTCACCGTGGAATAGGCCTTCGTTTTTCCCCAACGATTCGATAAATTGAAAGGGACATAACATTAATCTTTAATGTAATGGTTGGTCTGCCTCTCCGCTCCGAATTTGCATGAACGAGTAGCCAATTGGTTAAACAAAGTGGACAAACTAGTCTTCCACGCTTAACCAATTCTTCTGCTGTTTCTTTACTTTCTTGTTACCCAAAATACCAAGACAATAAAACCGCAATATTCTCTTAACTTCCCACTAGTTAGCCACACAAAGAAGAGAAAATTATCAATGTCGCTGTACCCCATTTTACCAAGTTTGATCAGAAGCTGTTTTCGAACCATTCGCACGGCCTCAAAGAATGCATCATCAACCTCCAAGTCACAAGCCCGTACATGCCTATGTGCCCCTACATCACACCCGGGATCCTTCAGGTGCAGCCTGCACAGGAATTTCAACAGGCCAACCGGTGGGACAAGGGTGGTTCGTGTCTCGCCGAGTTGCTGGGAAAAAACCGTTGTTGCCAAGGCAAATTCCATCAAGGCTTTCCTGCTCCAAATCATAATTAAACCATCGAGCCAGGACATGCAAAGGGGGAGAAATTTCCAGCCTAAGACTTCCAGGTTTTATTTATTGAATTGAACGGCAATAGAAACGAGTTCAGGGTTGCAGTCTACTGATTATCATGTTTTGCCGGTTTAGTTGCAAGAATTTTCCCCTTGGGATCTTTTTCATTCTTAGAAAACTTTAATTTTGAAGTTTCATGTATATATGAAGGCATATCTTGCATTGAAAAGCAGAGGAAATTAAGGTTTGTACTTTCTATTTTAGGGTTCTTTTTTTCTTTAACATGTTCATTCATGTCATTAAGCCAAAGTTCATTCATGTCATATAGTGTTCTTTGTACGATTATATCTTTATTTTCTAAAATTAAAAGGAAAAAGAGAAAAAGATGGGTTGGAAATTAACGCTAAGAAGTTTGCAAAATCGAGAAAGGAATACTTTCTAGTTTATATAGACAACATAGTGAGCTAAAATAATGTAATTTCAAGATCAGATAATGTTATTGAGATGACTTATTTATTTAAGATTGAAAAAAGTTTATCCAAAATTTTAACTTAAGATGCAACCTTTCAATTTAGTTGAGCAGCAATGGATGTCAATGCATAAAAAGGCAAGAGAGTAATTATAGTTAGTCCACCGATTGAGTGCTGATTTTTATTTTTGTTTTCAAGTGGTAGAGTTCTGAAATATTTTATATTCTTTTATGTATTTTTTGCTTATCAATTCTAAGATGTTAAAATTTTGAAATAATTGATACACTTACATTTATTTGATTCATTTACATATAATAATAATAATAATTGGTATTTGTAATTTAGAAGCAAGATGATGGAATTCAGCTGCTTGAATACTCTAATTTTGAATACCTTTTGAGATTTTAT
>JBBYHO010000020.1:6916557-6928423 GCA_038382025.1 Adansonia gregorii | reverse complement strand
TCGATACACCTAAGTAAAATTGTGAATTTTCTTGATTCCTTTGTCCCTAGGATACCTTAGACTACGTCCCTTGATGCCATATCTTTGTATTTACCTTTGATATGATCCCTAGGCCTTCTTGACATCCTTAAAAGCTTTTGTCGCCCGGCGATCATTGTCCCCTCCTACGTCGATGCTCTAGATTGTTAAAATAAAATTAGCCCGGACAAAATAAGGTGTCTACAATCTCTAAAAAAGTTTGGTTTTTCCTCTTAGATACTTTATTGTGTTATAGAGTTCCAAGTGGAGACCATTGTGATAGAGTACCATTTTTTATCAATTGATCTAAGAATTCCTAATTTAAGTACTTTACTATTTAATGGATTTAAGAAATAAAATACTTTTACTAGTTTGTTTCACCATTTCAGCCTTAAACTTTTTTAAAATCCCAAAAGCTTAAGACTGTTCTTTATTAAGTACACATACCTATACCTAAAGTGATCATTGTTAAAGGTAATGAAGTAGGAATGCCTATTTCTACCCATCATGGTCATTGTTCCACGTACATCTATATATATTAGGCCTAATGAAAAACAATAGCCTTTTCACCTTTACCAATGAAGGGAGCCTTAGTCACCTGGCCAAAAAGATAAAATTCATATGTCCCATATGATTTATGGTCAAATGGGTTGAGGTAGCTTGTTTATGTAACTCGACTACTCAAGTCTCATATGTCCAAAGCCTACACTAAAAAATTTAGAGGAATTGAGAACAATTAATAATTGTCTTCAAAAAATTAAAAAAATATCCTTAAAACCTTTAGGAGCAAAAAATCAGCTCCAACAATCATTCTCTAAAACTGTCTCTGAAAAGTTTTGAGGACAACATTTGTCTCTAATAATATTGAATTAGAGATGACACTCATCCCCAATATTGTTAAATTAGATATGAGATTTGTCCCCATTACTAGTAAATTTAAGATAAATAGGACATTTTTTAGTTTTCCCTTATCTCATATCTAAAATTCTTTTATTTTGTAAGGCAACATTGCTAGATATAATTCTTTCTTGGATCATATTTCTTTTCTTTCTTCACTTTTATGTTGAGTGTAGGTATCTCTGGATCAATTAAAAATAGGCCATTATACAATCTGCTCGATCGATAGACCATGTCATTTAGGATAAGTGAGCAACTATTACCATTTTTCCTAAACTTGAAACCATAATTAGTAGTTAAGATTTAAACTATGTTAAACTTTAAATATGGTAACAGAAATCAAGAAAGGTAAATTGATTTCTCAAAAACTTTTTTGAATTAAAACTTTGAATATGTAAGTTAAGAAATCGTGAATAACTTGGACTTGCAAGATAGTGAAATAATAAAGATAAATGAGTAAGGGATAGAAAAGCAAACACGATGATTCATAGAGGTTTGGCTTTACTTTCCTATGTCCTTTCCCTTAGCTTCACTTACCGAGGAGTTCTAAGTTCACTAACTTGAATTGATTACCTTTCAAGGACAAGGTATAACCTTTAAAACTCCTTAATTTCAAGGCTTAGATAGAAACATCTTCCCTTATCTTTTATGGTTAAGATATAATCATCTCCCTACTTTTAAAGGTTGAGTACAAACTTCTTTCCTCTTTATGTTTCAAAAAAAAAAACTCATGTAATCATACCTAAAAACAAATTTAAACTTTTACAAATAAAAATTAATTATGCCTTAAAAAAATTTAAACTTATATAATCATACCTAAAAACTAATTTAAACTTCTACAAATAAAAATAAATCATATATTAAAAAATGAAGTCGTGTAAGTCTTTCAAACTAAAAACCTAAAAAATACTTAAAAATAATAAATTTTAATTTCTCTCTTGTAATGAGCGAAGAAGGAAGGCGAGAAACTCCATCATAGGCAAGAGTTCACAAATCTCCCCAATTATTTCTACCATCGAAGGAGCAAAATTGTGGCAGGGCTCACAATATGCAAGGCCCGAGAGCCTTACTCTTAATATGTATTTTTTTTATACTAGGGTGGAAACTCACATGCTCAATTGGTGGCTACACCATAGGGATCGCCTTATCACATAAAAAAAGTCAAAGAGTAAATTTGACATCATATTATACATGAATATTAAAATTTATCATTCTATTTTATTTTTATTGATATTTATTATTATACTTTTGAATTAAATGCAATTTTTAATATAATTTAACTTAATATTAAATTTTTTTACTCTACTTTTTTTTAATTGAATTTTGTCAATAAATTTTTATTTTTAATTAAATTTTGTCACTCAAGTCTTAATTTGTATCATTTTAAGACAAAATTTAATAAAAATTCCTTTAAATATTGTATTTTAATAATTAAGGTTTACAAATTAATAAATAAAGGATGATAATAAAATTAAGTGTTGATTTTTTTATTATATAAAAATTTTATGTTAAATTTTTTATATTAATTTTATCTTCAAATATTTTAAAATAAAAAATGAGCAACAAAATTTAATTAAAAAAATAAACCTTAGTGGTAAAATTTAATTATATAAAAATAAAGTGACAAATTTATCTTAATTTTAAAAGTATAATGATTAATATTAATTAAAACAAATTATAATGATAAATTTTAGTATTTGTCTATAATCTATAATTTGATGATAAATTTACTTATTGGCTCACAAAAAATTACTAATTAGTCAATCATTGATTTATCAAGTAATTTCTCAACTAAATCCAAAAAAAAAAAAAAACATATTTTGAGAAATATTTTTATCAACGCATTTAAAGAAATAAAAAATTAATATTTAAATAAAATTACCAAAATCAAACATGAAACGAAAAGAGAAAAAAAAAAAACTTTCTAGTTTCCAGCTGTTTACATTGAATACACAAAAAAGAGGAAAGATCCAAAAAATAAAATTGATGCTCCATCAGTAGACTAGAGTCTAGAGGATGGCCAAACAGAAATAATTTTATTATGCGAAGGAAAAAAAAGGAAAAAATTGATGGAAAGAGTTGAGTTGAGTTGAGGGAGAAGTGAGAAGATATAAATAAGGCAAAAGAAGGGGGGAGATGGTTGTGCCACGTGGGCACTGCCTGGCGTACAGACTTGGAAGTTGGCATCCTTCCAAACAACTTCCCCCAATCTTTTTCCCCCTTTGCCTATGGGCTAATTAATGGCTATGGCGCTCCGCCTTCACTTTCACCTTTGCCATTTCTTTTCTTTTCCTCCAATTTTCTTTTTTTCTTTTTTCATCTCTCTCATTAGATCAACCCCATATTATTCATTATTCTTTCTTTGATCACCCGGTCAAGGAGGGAGACCGAAATAGAATAGAAGTTTCAACCTTTTTTTTTGACAATAACCATTTTTCAGGTAACTTTTTTTTGTGGTTTTGGATTCGAATTGTTTCTGACTAAAGCTGATTTGGGTTTCTTTCATTGAATCTTAAAACTACTAAATTTGGAAGCTTTTCGTTTGGTTTTGTTTCAGCTGTTGTTGATGGATTTAGTTGATTGGTAGCTTTTTTTTTTTTTTGCTTAGTTGGATTCTATTTAGGTTCTTCTTTGGCTTTCTGGGTGTTTGAGATTTGAGAGATTTGATGATTTCTGGTACTCTTTTTTGAGTTATTGGATGGAGAATCAATCTGTTCCAGGAGTTGAAATTAGTGAACTTGTATGCTTCCATTTTGGTCAGAGTCTTCCATGCTGTTGAATTGCATTACATGGTGTGAGCTGAAAAAATTCCCATGTGTAATAAAGGAATAGCTGATCATCAACAGCAGCATAATAATTCTATTTCATGGATTCATCTTCATCGACCCCGGCGGCATCTGCCTTGGCTTCCTCCACCCCTGGCCCGAATGATGAAACCCCGCGTGTAAAATTCTTGTGTAGTTTCTTAGGTAGCATTTTGCCTCGACCTCAAGATGGGAAATTGAGGTATGTTGGTGGCGAAACGCGTATCGTTAGTGTGCCCAGAGATATTAGTTATGAGGAATTGATGAGTAAGATGAGGGAGCTCTATGATGGAGCAGCGGTTTTGAAATATCAGCAGCCAGATGAGGATCTTGATGCTCTAGTGTCAGTTGTGAATGATGACGATGTGATTAACATGATGGAAGAGTATGAGAAGTTGGGTTCGGCCGAAGGATTCACTAGGCTTAGGATTTTTTTATTTTCGTATCCTGACCAAGATGGTTCATCACACTATGTTGATGGGGATGAGAGGGAGACTGAGAGGAGGTATGTGGACGCTTTGAACAGTTTAAATGAGGGTTCTGATTTTAGAAAGAGCGACTCTCCTGTGATGGCTCCAGTTTCTGATGATTTTCATGTAGCAGAACAATTCTTTAACAGTATGAGTATTGACGCTGGCCTTCATAACCAGAGGACTGGTGATATGTTGATGCCGCCTTATAACTTGCATCATCTTACCATTCCTCATATGGGGTCTGGGCAACTCCAGCAACCAGTTCCTCAGAGATACAATGAAATGGAAGGTCCGTGGAGTCCTGCTTACTATTCTCCTAGGCACCACGGACATCATGATCCCAGAACACCATCAGAATTTCCACCTTCACCATCTTCTGCTCGTTACCGAGTACCATTTCAAGAAGTACCAGACAAATGCTTGGATCAAATGCCTGAAGATTACGTGCGGCAGCAATTAAATCATCATCTCCCATATGATTACCAGCCACAGTTCTCAGATAATGTTGTATGGATGCCTAGTGGAGCTATTTCTGGTGATAAGGCTGGTGGTTTTCCTGGTAATGTACTTCATGGTCATGGTGTTTATGAAGGGAACCACATCTGCGAGCACTGTATGGCTACTTTTAGTAGAAATCAACCACCAATTTTAGAGCAGACCAACGTGGAAAATGGTGTACCTCAGGTAAATAATCCTTGTGCTGAGTGCCCCGCAAACCGGGAAGCATTCATGCTGAATGCAGATGGTAGATTGCATCATGGGTTTTATTCCGTAGATCAAACTGATCCTTGTTCTGCTTATGGTGAAACGCGCAGTCATGAAAGAGGATGGGTTTTGCAGCACCAATTGAAACCTCCTATTGAGGAAGTGAGAAATCCTGTACATGGAGCTGGAAGATTGAATGACCACTATGTTCTAGATGGTGCTGGTATGAACTTACCGCTTGGGCATGCTACTTTGGCTGATGGCCATCAGCTGCCCTCAAATTATGTTCATTACCTAACTGGTTCCGAATATGGGCATGAAGTGTTTCACAATCAAGCTGTGGTTGCTTCACCCCACATGCACATTCCTCCTGAAGAACGTGGAGTCCGCTATGGGAATTATCCTTACCCATTTGGAGGAGATAATATCTACCAAGTGTCACATGGACATGTACATTCACAGTCTTTATGCCGAAATGTTCAGAACCCAACTCTTGGTGCTCCTGCTTATGAGGCATCTGGCTTATCCCAGCAAGTAAATTCTGCAGTTAACTCAGCATTTTCAAAGGGTCCGGTGGAAGGAAGCGAAAGGCTTTGTGGTACAATAGATAATCAAAGTCCTTGGGTTGAGTCTTCACAAAAGATGCTGGGTTTTGATGGGACTGCTGTTCAGGACAATGATTATGCCGAGCCTCCCAAGGTGAACTTTGGTCCTCATGGTCAGGAAACTCAACACTCTGTTACTATGGGAACAGCTCGATCCCCACAAGACATGGTAAATTGTGCCACTTCCACAGATCCTGTTCAGTTACCTGATCAACCATCAACTTTGGTACATGATAAATCTGTTTCTAGTATCAATCCAAAATTGCAAGATGATTCTAATGCCACTGGAGCTTTGATGATTGAGGAGAAAATTGTTCCCATTGAAGATAAAGAAGCAAATAATGTAGCAAAGATAAAAAAATCTGATGTTCCAAGTATGTGCTGTCTGGAGCAAAACAAAATTACTAAAAATGAATTTAAAATAGCATCCTCTGAGTCTAGCGTTTCAAATTGCTTAAAACTTGCTGAAAACGATGATGAGCAGGCAAAACCTGATGAAAAAGATCCTAGTGCTGCTGAAAATTCAAAGCTATCTGTGAACCGTTTGAATTTAATACCGGAGTTTGTTGCTTCAGTTAAAAAAGCAGCTTTAGAAAAGGTTGAAGAAGTGCAAGCCAAAGTTGAAGATGGTGGCGCCGTTGAAAAAGAAGCTGCTGCGAATGAATCTGAATTACTGGTGAGATTGAAGAAAATTTTCCTTATTAAGGAACATTTTGCAATGTTATATCTTTCCCTTTCTAATATCTGTTTGCACTCTAGAATGCACATGGCGAGTTGGAATTGGATTATGATAATGACACCATACCCCCCTCCAAAATTGAGCCGACAAAGGCTGAGGCAGAAGCCATTGCGAGAGGCTTACAGGTCATTATTTTCTTTACCCTTTTCCTCATATTAACTTTAATTTCGTTTTCTCTATTTTTTGTTAAGATCATTGAATTATCTACATTGTTCACATATGGTCTCTTACCATTTTATTTCTGATGATCTTTGCATTTTACCTTCAGACTATTAAAAATGATGATCTAGAGGAGATCCGAGAATTAGGCTCTGGAACATATGGGGCAGTTTATCATGGCAAATGGAAAGGTTCTGATGTAGCTATCAAGAGAATTAAAGCCAGTTGCTTTGCAGGGAAGCCTTCTGAAAGAGAACGTTTGGTAATAACTATTAGCCTTTTCCTTTTCTTGAAGCTTTGGTTGCTTGATAGTCAAAAAGATGCTTGACCTGATATATCTTATATGTCACAGATGCTATGGTATTTATTTAGCCATGTAGCAAAGTTTTAGAGGGATATTCCACAGTAAAACAAGTGAGTTCGTTACAAGTTAAAAGGGGGAAGAAGCAAACTTAATGTTTCTTACATTTTTTTATTATTTTTCCTATTAATTGCACAATGACTAAAAGATAAGTTCTTATATAACATGAGGAATGAACCGCTATGTTGTTTCACATAGAAGAACAGTTGGTGCTTTGTAACATTAAAAAAAATTATGTAGCTGATGATTGTTTTTCTATGCCTGCATTCAAGGCATTTAATTGCTTATAAAGCTTTGATCATCGGCGAAAGGGAAAAGGAGTGGAAAAATTCTTATAAATACTTTGATTAAATGGAAGCAACTCAGTTGATAAATTGAATGTTGGAAATTTTATTTCTATTTATGACATAATAAAAGGTGCCAAATAGTAATTTAGCTGTAACGAACTCTCTAGACCACATCCTGTCAATAGGCTACTCTTCTTTCTTTCCTCTTTGGCAGGGTCCTGGCTGTGAGGTTTGTATCACTACGATGAGGGTTCCTAGTTGCTCGTATTTAGATTGTCTCACCATATGTTTCTGGAAGACCAGCTTTTTGTATTTTGCTTTATGCTTTTTTGTAACTCTGCGTTCTTCTTTCACACCTGTTTTTTTTTTTTTTAACACCTACAAGTTAATATCTGTGCATGGTGGTAGTCAAATCAAGGATATTTTGTGGGACACGGTTCAATTGTTGGTTTTTATTAAATCCCACTCAAGGATTCTATTTTCAAGAGCTTTCATGATATATGATACTTTTGTGCTTCTCATATGTTATTGAAGCAATCCTTATCTTTTTGCTGCCATAGATTGCGGATTTCTGGAAAGAAGCTTTGATATTGAGTTCTTTACATCATCCGAATGTTGTTTCTTTCTATGGTATAGTACGTGATGGTCCTGATGGATCCTTAGCTACTGTTACTGAATTCATGGTTAATGGATCCCTGAAGCAGTTTTTACAGAAGAAGGACAGGTAACCGATGTTAATAGCGATGTGGTCATGTTGCCTTTTGAGCATTGTCACTGTTGTTTCTTTGCAATTGTTGTTGTTTGCCTTAGCATGCACCTTTTTGTTTCATGGTAGACTAGACAAGCCAGAGTAACATTTTCCTAATTAATATCTGTGACATGATAATTTCATCGAGCAGGACTATTGATCGTCGTAAGAGACTCATCATAGCCATGGATGCTGCATTTGGAATGGAGTATTTGCATGGAAAGAACATTGTACATTTTGATTTGAAATGTGAAAATCTGTTGGTTAATATGAGAGATCCACAGCGTCCAGTTTGCAAGGTATGCTCTCTTATAAATTGTTTCTGGAACTCAAACTTTATCTGTGTGTGTGTTTTTTGGTTTTGGAGGAGAGACAGGAAAATTTGTGTGTTCTTCCAAAGTTTCTTGAAAATTCTGGTTATTCTTATTTCTTAGCTTGCTGTGATTTCTTTGACAGTGGAAGCTTGGTAGAGTTTCAGCTTGAGATTGTTTCTTTAGCATAGCATCTTTATATATATTTCCTTCAAGCACATTACTATTAGTTTTCTTCTGATGCTCAACGGAGTTGAAACTCATTCGACACATACCCTTTTAGATTGGTGATTTAGGCTTGTCCAAGGTCAGACAGCATACGTTAGTTTCAGGAGGTGTTCGTGGAACTCTACCATGGATGGCACCTGAGCTTTTGAGTGGTAAAAGTAACATGGTATCTGAAAAGGTAATATTATATAAAGACTATAGAAATTCGGGAACAGATATAGCTGATTTTAACATGAGTTTTTGTTTCCTTTGCTTCTTAAGATTTATTTGGCCAGAAACTAATTTTATATATGTTTCATCAATTTCTGTGGTTCAGATTGATGTCTACTCTTTTGGGATCGTCCTGTGGGAGTTACTTACTGGTGAAGAACCTTATGCAGATATGCATTGTGCATCTATAATTGGTAATTGAGATAAATTATAGTATCTTGTTGCTGGGAGTGATTTGCTATACTCCTTCCTTGGATTTTATTATGAATCTTTTGTTACTTAATCCCTTTACACTTACAAAACATCCGGCACACATATCGAGCTCATCATATGCATTTGGCTATGAGGAACAATTTACGGAAAATTGAACATTCCTTTGTCAAAAGTGGGTCTATGCCTCACACTCAAACCATGGCCAATCACTGTAGCTATTTTATTTCATATATAAATGTTAAGTAGCTTTCTTTGGATTTCTCTCTTTTATTTGCAGATGAACTTTGTTTATCAAACTTAATTTAATAGATGGAAAAAATAAAGGAAAAATAAGAATTGTGAGTATTTTTAAGTTTATTTAAGGGAATTTTTGCAATTTCTTTAACTACTTGGAAGTTGATCTCTTACTAAGACATCAGTTCCTGTGAGGCTGTGAGGATAGGCCAATGGCACCATGTATGCTTTGGGTTAAAGTTGTCATTTCGAAGACAAAAGTGAATGTTGATATTGCCTCCTGACTTCTAATGGTCATGTAGATATGCATGTATCCGTGACTAGAATTGGATCTTCAACAAGTAGAAATGACCTGAACTATTTTTATTCAGGGTCGTTTTATTGTTTTGGACTATCTGAATTTTTGGTAGTTTACTGTTATGCATGAGGTTCGCTTCCTGAGTTCTAGGCATGGAGAGCATCCATAGTTTGCACACTTTGCATGCACGTAAAGAAGAAAAAGGGAGGGTGTTTGGGGACAACTTGGGTGAGGCAATGCGAAGAGAGTGATTCTTGTTGGGAAATTTCTTGTTAATACTGAGCTTTTCTTGCTGTCGTTGCCTTTAGAATTAAGGTGAACGCCGAACCTGACCATGTTCTGTTCTTCAATATTAATTGCTTTCGTATATTATTGCATAATTGATGCTATCCATCTGCTGCTTTTGAACCTTGAAATTTTAAGTACAGGAGGAGAAACAGGGTAGGGAGAGAAAAGAGAGAAAAAGAAAGGAGAAAGAAGAGAAAAAGAGGGAGAAACTACAGCAGAAGCTACTACTTTCAATATCCAAATATGGAAAAAGTTCTTGGAACGTTATATGATAAGCAGCACTAGTAATGCAAGCCTAACCATCCTTTTATCAAATGATGGAAATCCAATAAATAACTCTAAACAATAAGAAAACCCTAATAGTGCCTCAAAGATGATTCTCCATTGTTGATTTGTAAAAGCGGTGGCATTGTTAAAATTGTTGTCTTAGTCAAAGAGTTTTTTAAGTTTCAAAATTTCTTGCATTATTAAAGTATGGTTCACATGTTAGCGATCTTAGCATTGCTATTTACTGTTCATTTGTGAAACTATCCTGCTGGTTAGTAAGCAGGTACTTTCTAAAAGAGAAATAAGAAAGTGACTTTCTGTTCTTATATTTGTTTTCTTTTGTTTGTAAGTCTTAGTTTGATGCAGTTTCTTCTTATAAAAGAATTTAGTGTTGATCTGTGGATTGATTCTCTGTTTGTGATTATTGCTGAAAATTAGTACTAAGTTGTTTGTTATTTGAAATGAAGGAGAAGTCAATAGTCTGATGGATGAGTGTGGACTTTTAACTCTCTTCAATATTAATGTAAAGTATCTTTTCTGATTCAATGCTAGTATCATGCTTGTTTTTGGACTTCACATTGAAATTATTTGTTTGGATGTGAACTCAGCCTGTTAATGGGTTTTCCTTTTTTTTTTCTTTTAATTTTTTCTTTCACTTCCAAATTTTCTTCTTTTAATATGCAGGGGGAATTGTAAACAACATGTTACGGCCAAAAATACCATTATGGTGTGATCCTGAATGGAAGGCCTTGATGGAAAACTGTTGGGCCTCCGATCCCGCCGAGAGACCTTCATTTTCAGAAATATCTCAGAAGCTGAGGAACATGGCTGCTGCACTAAATGTAAAATAAAGCCAAGCCTGAAGTAAGGATTTCACTTTCTCGCCATCATAATGGGAAAATGGGGAACAATTAAGAGGCCCAGTTACTGCAGTTTAAGGCCATCTACTGGTTAGGCTAATACTACACGCTACTATGCCTTGGTTCTTCTGTAATGGATGCTCTCATAGTACCCCCCCGCCACGAGTTCTTTCGCGAGTGCAGATGTGTACACTCTGGGCTGAATTGTACTCAGGGAGATTGCAAAATTCACGAAGGAGAGCCATGAAAGTGCAATTGTGATGTTTCGGTTACTGCAATTTAATCTTAAATCTTGCACAAAATGGTTTCTCATGGTCATTAACAGGTTTCAACTTCCCCCCACTCAGGACTGTTGCTACTTTCAATGCGATCAAGCTGGTGGTACTATGGGTGAATGCATCTATCATTTGAGGTTGGACCTCATTTAGTTTTTTGAAGATCTGTATATAAGTTTATGGTAACTAATAATGCAGAGATTGTGAACTTAAGATAAACTAGGAGCCAAATTTTATTATTAATCATTTTGCCCTTACGATTATTATGATGATGAAACTAAGAGTTCATAGATATGATGTAAATTGGGTTTTTAAAGGATCGTCTTATTCAATATTGATTGTGGCCGTCTGAAGCTGGTTGCTTCAGTGCACCCTTTTCCAGATATTAGGAGGGGTTTTTTCTTTTTTTTTTTTTAAACAGTCTTCATCAGTTTTTAACTCAACTTGAGAACATAAAAACATTATTCCATATGAAATATCAAAATGTTTGCACTGTAAAACTTTAATGTAACATTGAATAATTATTTGCAGTTGTATGGAATTCATTTAAAAAAAAAAAAAAAGCAGCAGAGATTCAATCATTCAATATACACTGTCTGATTGTGATGGCAACATGATTTTTAACCATGTTGTCGGTGGGGAAGAGGGCGTGCGCCTCTTGCTCTAAACTAGTGTTTTTTGGGGTTTTTTTTCCGGGGAGGGGGGGTGGTTTGCTCTAAACGAAGTTGTTTGTGCATGTTTATTTAAACCCCCACCTCTGGTTTTTGGAGAAGGGGTCACATGCTCTACCAGGACAAATGGAAATTAACCAAAATACCAGCTCTAATCTCATATTTCATATCATTCTTTATATTGAGATATACTATAAGGCCAATAAGTTGACCTA
>JBBYHO010000020.1:6898290-6916457 GCA_038382025.1 Adansonia gregorii | reverse complement strand
TCAAAATTTTTAGGTCAAAATAATTTTCACCAAAATATTAAGGCATGACACTACAATTTTATTTCTCATTCTCATAAGTTGATGATTTACTTCTGTCACATGCTTTGTTTTGTGATCTAATTTTTTTTTATCAATTTTTATGTAACATGCATGCTTCATGAATTGTTATCTTTTCCTTTTTTTTTTTTTTTAAGAAAGTGAAATATCAAAATGAAAGAATTATAAATTTATCTACCACTATATATAACTGAAAAAAACATAAAGTAAAATTTGTCAACAAGTAAATTTAATAATTCGTGTTATATTCATATATTTTATTATATCTTAATCGTATTTAAAATTTTTTATATATATATTAATTTTAATATATTTATAATTAACATTAAATAAATTTTAAAAATATATTTATATCATATCATATTTTTTAATTTTATGTATATCGAAATAAAACACCGTGACATATCTATGTTTTTGTGTGTGTGTGTCGTGCCTTTGTGCCCTGTGTTGGCACTGACCATTAACGGCCATGCCATGCTAACTTCGTGTGCCTAAAAACACCACCGCAGCCTTAGCACAACACAACTGTACAAGCACAGTTATGTGCGACCTGCAACATGTCGAGCCGGTTGTCCCACGTAAAAATTACTTATGCAAATAAGGGCATAAAAAGCCTCAACTTCGATTGCTGGTAATGGCTCAGAGCACAGTGGTATTTATGATTTTTTTTTTTTTTACATTTAGTCAGATTCAATTTAGATCGTTTTGAAAATTTTGTTTCATTAGTTAAAATAATATTTAAATATAAATTTTTTATTAATATTTATAATAAAATTTTTATTATTTAAATAATAATTTAAATTACATCATCTTAAATTAAAAGAATTTATATCAAAATCTAATAAATAAATAATCTATTCTAAATCGCCAATAATAATTTCAACTATAATAATCAATTAAAAATTCAATTAATTAATCTCAATATTTTATTTATTTCAAAAGAATTTAATATTTTAGTCTCAATTTTTTTTCCGGGATCATTGGGCTATATGTAGGATGAAACTACCCCTCGCTTAGCATTTCCTCCTCCATTCTTT
Organism: Adansonia gregorii; assembly: GCA_038382025.1. Lineage (NCBI taxonomy): Eukaryota > Viridiplantae > Streptophyta > Magnoliopsida > Malvales > Malvaceae > Adansonia > Adansonia gregorii. Next base: position 6,915,363 of record JBBYHO010000020.1, on the reverse strand, counting down.
ATTTTTTTTAAAATATTTTTATTTAAATCTTTAAAGTAGCTCCTTTATTGAAAAATAAGAAATAAATTTAGATAAATTTCCAATAAATACGTAATAATTAACTAAAAACTAAATAAATACATAAACAAATAATAAATTCTCAAATAAATTACTAATAAATAAAAAACAAATTCATAACTAACAGTAGAAAACTAAAATAGACAATTACATAAATAATAAAGTAATAAAATTTAGTTCTTTTCTATATAATATGTTTTAAGAAATAATTATTATTTTGATATAAAATATTATATAAAAAATAATTAATAAAGTTAACATATAAATATTAATGCAATTATTTATTAAACAAAAGAATACAAAAAATATTTATAAATATTTAATTATATAAAATAAAATCTTAAGTGTTAATATTATTTTTCCAAGTTTCTATTTTTTATTATCAATTTTTAGTGAAAATATTAGTTTAATTATTTATTAACAAAAATATCGTTTAAGATAAAAATAAGTTTACTACATTTTAATAATTTATTAGGATCATAAATACCAAATAAACTATAAATTTTATTATATATAATTTTTAATGTTATTAATTATTAGTTTTTATTCATTTTAATCATTTTAACGTCGAGTTGGTTTGAGGTAAAGTTGGGTTAGTTTAGGTTGGGTCATTTGAATTTTTAAATTTTTAAGTATTTTTAAGTTTCGATCATTTGAGGTCTAAGTCATTTTGAATTTAAATTATTTTTGAGTTTGAGTCAGAATTAATAGCCTACATCCATCCAATAAAAACATTAAAAAAGAATTACACAAACACTCACCTATACAGCTAGCCAATAATTTTTGAAAAGTCCAAACTAAGGTAGACGGTATCAAATCAATGAATGTGCTATTTTTGTTTTGAAGTTGATACATATCGATACTAATATGTTTCGACATATCATTTTATCAGTAAATATATTTTATATATATATATATTTATCGCATATTTTAAAGTTTCTTAATAAGCTATATATTATATAGACACGAAAATATACTTGTATTGCATATAAATATGTGCAAATGTAAATTATAAAATTATAAAATTATAATATTCAACATTTTTAAACATAAAATATTTAAAAATACAATAAATTATTATTGATCATGTTTAATTGCATAATTTAATAAATATAATTTATTTTTAAATGGAATTATAAAAAAATAATGATAAAGACGAAGATATGAGAAATTAATTTAAAAAAAATCAAATAAGTGAATTTTTCAAAGAAATATATAAAAAATAAAAATCTTATAATGACCAATATAGTTCAATGTAGACCGATATTGATCAATACAGACTAACACAAGCCCGTACGATTGGTATGGGTCGGCACAAAATCCAAAATGGTATACAACTAATACCATTTTGTTTTATCTTAAGATCGATACATAACAATTAATACCATTACAATACCGATAACTATGGACCAAATATAAAGATAAAGAAAGTTAAAATCTTTTTAAAATTAGTATGAGGAGCTTAAGAAACAATAAAAAAAATAAATACATAATATATTTATTTGATAGGTTAATAAAAAATAAATGTATGATATGTTAAAAATTTTAAAATTTTTTACGAGTGTCAAGGTAAAACTAAATAAATATAAATTTTATTTTGAGACGATCAATTTAATTATAATTAATATATATAAAACACATCAACCTATACATTAAAATGATTTCTAAAATTTTTGGAAGGTTGGTTAACCTTGCACGGCAACGGGTCCCCACTATATATATTAGAATCCTGAAGTTGAGCTTCAAAGTGTGAAATGAGGAGGTAGATATACAATACAAGTATCATAATATCTTAATATCTCTAATATGATTGGTTTTAAATCAAACATGAAAGGAAAAGAAGAGCATCAACCTCCAAGTTTCTAAGTTCTAATGTTCAGATTGAGAACGCGAAAAAGAGCAAAAATCTAAAAGAAGAGAAAAAAAAATGATGTTCCATCAGTGGAGTAGACAATGACGTGAAGTACATAGTAATTCTGTACTTATTCTTTTGAAGGAGAAAAGAAGAAATGGGTGGCAAGACACGAGAATAGAAGAGAACAAAGCACACGCGCAAATAAATATCGCAAAAGCATGTGTGTGTATATGTGTGTATATATATATATAATCATTTTTTATATTTTTATTTATTATAAATAAAATTAATTAGTTAAAATTTTAAATGTAAATAATATATTATTACGATAAATATATTTAAACATATTATATTTATAAATTTATGATTAATATATTTTTATAGTAATTATATATATTATTTTTAACAAATCAAATATATGATGAATAAAGTTACTTATATTTGTTTTAAGAATTTTTAAAATTTTATATTTATTTATTAGAAAGGTGAGCTAATAAGATTAGTTAAGATATGTGATAAAAAATAATTAAAATATAATATTAAAAATTAAATATAAATAATATATATTTTAATTTATATAATAAAAATTATTAATATTTTAAATTTATATAAATATAAATTACTTTCAACATTATTGTTATATTATAAAATATATAAATATAATATTATACATAAAAATTATGAGATATAAAATATATTATATAATTTATTGATAATATATAAATTTATATAAAATAATATATTAAATATAAATTTCATATATTTATAATTTTTGTATTTATTAAATATATATTGTTTAGTTGGTTTCATATATTTATAATTTTCGTATTTATTAAATATATATTATCTAGTTGGTATTTGGTGTTACATTTAAAATTACAAGATACACGCGCAAGGGAAGGGAGGAGATGATAATGGGTGCAGGGAGAAAAGGAAGGGGGGAGTGAGAGATGATGTGCCACGTGGAAGACTACCTGGCGTTACAGCGTTGGCATAATTCCACAAAATATTCCCCCATTTTTCTCCCTCTTTGCCGATGGCTATGCCCATGGCGATCCTTTTCCTCTTCCTCCTTCACCTTCATCATTTTTTCCCAAGTTTTCTTTACGTTTTTCCTTTCTTTAGATCAACCCCATACTATTATTATTCCTCCTTTCATGATAAAATAGCCTCAGCCTATCAAGCAGAGAGATAAAACAGGGAAAAAGTTTCATTTTTTTTGACAATCCCCATTTTTTAGGTCCTTTTTTAAGCTTTAGATTTAATTTATTTATTACCTACGCTGATTTGGGTTTCTTTTATTGAATCTGGAAACTGCGAAATTTGGAAGCTTGTGTTTTGTTTCCGCTGTTGTTTGATGAACTTAGTTGAAGGTAGCTTTTTTGTTTGCGAAGTTGGATTCAATTTAGGCTTATTTCTTTCTTTCGCTTTCTGGTTGTTTGAGAATTTGAGAGATTTGATGATTTTTGGTACACTTTCTGGGTTACCAGATGGACAATCAATCTGTTTTTGGTGTTAAAATTAGTGAACTTGTATACAGGTTTCCATTTTGGTTAGAGTTTTCAGCACTGTTGAATAACATGGTCTGAGCTGAAAACCTTCCCATGTGTAATAAACGAATAGTTGATAATTAAGAGCAGCGTAATACTCAAGCTGTGTATTTGATGGATTCACCTTCATCAACCCCTGCGTCTGCCCTACCTTCCTCCACCCCTAGTTCCAACGATGAAGCCCCACGTGTAAAATTCTTGTGTAGCTTCTTAGGTAGCATTTTGCCTCGACCCCAAGATGGGAAATTGAGGTATGTTGGTGGAGAAACGCGAATTGTAAGTGTGCCGAGAGATATTGGCTATGAGGAGCTAATGTGTAAGATGAGGGAGCTTTATAATGGAGCTGAAATGTTGAAATACCAGCAGCCAGATGAGGATCTTGATGCTTTAGTGTCAGTTGTGAATGATGATGATGTGACTAACATGATGGAAGAGTATGAAAAGTTGGGTTCGGGCGATGGGTTTACTAGGCTTAGGATTTTTTTGTTTTCGCATCCTGACCAGGATGGTTCATCACACTACGTTGATGGAGATGAGAGGGAGACTGAGAGAAGATACGTGGATGCTTTGAACGGTTTAAATGAGGAGTCTGATTTTAGGCATTGTGACTCTCCTGTGTCTCCCATTTGCGATGATTTTCATTTAGCAGAACAATTCTTTAACAGTATGAGTGTTGATGGTGGCCTTCATAGCCAGAGGAGTGGCGAGATGTCAATGCCGCCATTTAACCTGCATCATCTTATTGTTCCTCATATGGGGCCCCTGCAACTCCAGCAACCAGTTGCCCAGAGGTACAATGAAATGGAAGGTCCATGGAGTCCTGCTTACTATTCTCCTAGGCATCATGGAAACCATGATCCCAGAACACTGTCAGAGTTTCCACTTTCACCATCTTCTCATTATCGAGTACCATTTCCAGAATTACCAGACAAATACTTGGATAGGATGCCTGAAGAATATGCGTGGCAGCTAAGTCATCATCCCCAATATGAACAGCAGCCACAGTTTTCAGATAATGTAGTACGGATGCCGACTGGAGCTATTTCTGGGGATAAGGCTGGTGGTTTTCCGGGGAATATACTTCATTGTCATGGTGTTTATGAAGGGAACCACATCTGTGAACACTGCAGGGCTACTTCCAGCAAAAATCAACCACCGCATTTGGAGCATCCCGACATGAGAAATGGAGTGCATCAGGTTAATAATCCATGTGCTGAATGGCCCCAAAACCGGGGAGCTTTCATGCTGAATGCTGGTGGGAAATTGCATCATGGCTTTTATTCCAAAGATCAAACTGATCCCCCTTCTGCTTATGGTGAAACACACAGCCATGAAAGGGGATGGGTTTTGCCGCACCAATTGAACCCTTGTGTTGAGGAAGCAAGATATCATGCACATGGAGCTGGAAGATTGAATGACCACTATGTTCTAGATGATGCTGGCATGAATATACCTCTTGGAAATGCTAGTTTAGCTGATGTCCATCATCCACCCTCAAACTATGTTCATCACCGATCTGTATCTGAATTGAGGAATGAAGTGGTTAATGATAAAGCTGTTGTTGCTTCATCCCACTCGCACATTCCTCCTGAAGAACATGGAGTTCGCTCTGGGAATTATCCTTATCCATATGGAGATAATGTTTACCAAGTATCACATGGGCATGTCCATGCACAATGTTTATGGAGAAACATTCAGAACCCAATTCATGGTGCTCCTGCATATGAAGCATCTGGATTACCCCAGCAAGTAAATGGTGCAGCTAACTCAGCATCTTTGAAGGGCCTCACTGAAGGTAGTGGAAGGCTGTGTGTTGCAACAGATAATCAAAATCCTTGGGTCGAGTCTTCACAAAAGATGCTGGGTTTTCATGGGACTGCTGTTCCAGACAATGCTTATGACCATCCTCTCAAGGTTAACATTGGTCCTTGTGGTCAGGAAACTCAACACTTTGTCACTAGGGAGCCAGTTCAATCCCCACAAGACGTGCTAAATTTTGCCACTTCTACAGAACCTGTGCAGTTGCCAGGCCAACCTTCAACATTAATTCATGATAAATCCATTTCCAGTAACACTCCAAAGTCACAAGATGATTCTGATGCCACTGGAGCATTGAGGATTGGGGAGAAAAATGTTCCCATGGAAGGTAAAGCAGCAAATCATGTAGTTATGGAAAAATCTAATGTTCCCACTATGTGCAGTCCAGAGCAAATCGAAATTACTGAAATTGAGTGTAAAATAGCATCTGTTGAGTCTAGCATTTCAAATTGCTTAAAGCCTGCTGAAAAGGGTCCCAGTCTTGCCGAAAATTCGAAGTTATCTGTAAGCTGTTTGAGTTTCATACCACAGTTTGTTGCTTCAGTTAAAAAAGCAGCTTTAGAAGAGATTGAAGAAGTGAAACCTGAAGTTGAAGATGGTTCCTCTGTGAAGTGTGATGCAGTTGAAAAAGAAGCAGCTGCAAATGAATCTGAAAACGTGGTGAGATTGAAGAAGATTTTCTATATTGAAGAACATCTTGCAATGTTATTTTTTCTCTTTCTAATCTGTTTGCACTCTAGAATGCCCATGGTGAGTGGGAATTGGATTCTGATTGTGACAACATGACCGCTTCCAAAATTGAGCCGACAAAGGCGGAGGCAGAAGCTATTTCTAGAGGCTTACAGGTCATTGTTTTCTTTTCCTTTTTCCTCATATTAACTTTAATTCTTTCTCAGTGTTATTTCTTAGGATCTTTGAATTCATTACTTTGTTTACACACATTTATTTACGTTGTGTCTGATTGTATTTGCATTTTACCTTCAGACGATAAAAAATGATGACCTAGAGGAAATCCGAGAATTAGGCTCTGGAACATATGGGTCAGTTTATCATGGAAAATGGAAAGGTTCTGATGTAGCAATCAAGAGAATTAAGGCCAGCTGCTTTGCAGGGAAGCCTTCTGAAAGAGAGCGTTTGGTAATTACTATTAGCACTTTTCAGTTTCATAAATTTTGTTGCTTATCCTTGTAATACAAGGCTGCTTGATGGTCAAAAGGGTGAAAAAAATGCTTCAACAGATATGTCTTTTATGTCATAGATGCTATGATATTTTTTTTCTGTGTGGCAACATTTTAAAAGGATATTCCACCATAGAAAAAGCACATGAGTTGGTTAGAAGTTAAAAGGGGAAGAAGCAAAGTTCATTTTTTAGTTTTCTTTTTTTTTTTTTTTTCATTATTGTACAATGACTAAAAGATAAGTTCTTTTATAACTTGAAGAATGAAATGAACCCTTATTCGTTTCACATAGACCAAAAACAGTAAGTGCTTTATAACATTGGAAGATAAACAAGAAGAAATTATGTAGCTTATGATTGCTTTTTCTAAGCCTGCACTCAAGGCATGTAATGGCTTATATCATTTGCAGAAGGTAAAAGGTGAAGGAAAATTCTTATAAATATTGTGATTAAATTGGAAAACAATTTAGCTGGTGATTTGATGTTGGAAATTTCTGTTTCTACTTGTGACATCATAAAGGTTATCAAAGAATAACTTTGCAGTAATAGCTCTCTAGATAACATCCTGCAAATTTGCTCCTTGCAGGATCTTGGTTGAGAGGCTTCATTATCACAACAGTGATGGTTCCTTGTTGCCCTTATTTATGATTTTTAACCATATGTTTCCGGAAAAACCAGCTTTTTGCTTTTTATATCCTTGTATTTTTCTTTCACACCTGGTCTTTATGTTTTATTGGTTTATCCCTTAATACCCATACATGGTGGCAGTTAACGCAAGGATATTTTCTGGGACACGATTGAATTTTTTCTTTCTATTAAGCCCCCCTCAAGGATTCTATTTTCAAGAGATCTCATGATATATGATATTTTTATGCTTCTCATATATTGATTAATAGCATCTCTATTTTTGGGTTGCCATAGATTGCGGATTTCTGGAAAGAAGCTTTGATACTGAGCTCATTGCATCATCCAAATGTTGTTTCTTTTTATGGTATAGTCCGTGATGGTCCTGATGGATCCTTAGCTACTGTTACTGAATTCATGGTTAATGGATCCTTGAAGCAGTTTTTACGGAAGAAGGACAGGTAACCATTTTAATAGCTATGTGGTCAGGTTTCCTTTTCAGCATCTTCACTGTAGTTATAGAATTTTTGTTGTTTGCTTTCGCATGCGCCTTTTTTATTTCACAGAGGACTAAACAAGCCATAATATATTTTCCTAATTAATGTGTGTGACCCAACAACGTTATTGAGCAGGACTATTGATCGTCGTAAGAGACTCATCATAGCCATGGATGCTGCATTTGGGATGGAGTATTTGCATGGAAAGAACATTGTACATTTTGATCTGAAATGTGAAAATCTGTTGGTAAATATGAGAGATCCACAGCGTCCAGTGTGCAAGGTATGCTGTCTTATAAATCGTTTCTGGAACCCAAAGTTCAAGTTGGATTTAGATTTGGTCTTGAGTGTTGCTAGGGTGGAGGTTAGCAAAACTTTTTTGTTTTCTTCCAAAGTATCTTGAAAATTCCGGATGTTATTGTCACCTTGGTCTGATTTCTGTACTAGTGGCAGCTTGCTAAGAGTTTCAGACCATTTCTTCAGCATAAGCTCTTCTTACTTTGGTCTTCGATTGATTCATATTATAAATTTTCTTGTAAGAATTTTATTTTTAGTTTCCTTCTAATGGCCAATGGAGTTGGAACTCATGCCATGCATGCATACGCTTTTAGATTGGTGATTTGGGCTTGTCAAAGGTCAGACAACAGACACTAGTTTCAGGAGGTGTTCGTGGAACTCTACCCTGGATGGCACCTGAGCTTTTGAGTGGTAAAAGTAACATGGTATCTGAAAAGGTAATATTATACACAGACCATATAATATCTGCGAACAGATACAATTTTCAACATGAATGCTTTGTTTCCTTTGCTTCGTAAGACAATATATTTTTGACTAATTTTATTTATTTATTGTTTTATTTGGCCAGAGATTAATTTTTAGTAATGTTTCATCAATTTTTTTGCTTCAGATTGATGTGTACTCTTTTGGGATTGTTATGTGGGAGTTACTCACTGGTGAAGAACCTTATGCAGATATGCATTGTGCTTCTATAATTGGTAAGGGTCACAAATTGTTGCATCTTATATGCTGCGAGTGATCTGCTACACGTCTTCCATACATTCTGCTAAGATTCTTTATTACTTCAATACTTCACTTTACACTTGTTAAACTTTTGGTACACAAGATGGATCTGTCCATCAACATATTCATTTGGCTTTGGGGAAAAACACACGAAAGATTAAACATTCCATTGTCAGATATGGTTAACTGTGGCAAGCTCTGTAGCAATGATTATTTCTCATGTAAATGTAACTTGGTTTTCTTAGGATTTTTCTTTTATTTATAGTTTAGTTTTGTTTATCAACATTACTTCGATAGCTGGGAAAATGGAGGAAATATAAGAAAAAATTTGGGAATTTTAATTTTATTCCAAAGGGAACTTGTGCAAGTTCTTTAACACATTTGGAAGTCGCTCTCATAATAAACATCATTTCTGTGAGGATGGGCCAATGGCACCATGCTTGCTTTGGGTTAAAGTTGTCATTTCTGAGCCAAAATTGAATGTTGTAATTGCTTTTGATTTGTAACAGTTATGATCAAAATGCATGTATCTGCAACTAGAATTGGATCTTCTACAAGCAGAGATGATCTGAACTACTTTTATTCTTGGTTGTTTTGTCCTTTCAGATTATCTGAATTTTTGGTGCTTAAATGCTATGCATGAGGTTCATTTCTCGAGTTCTATGCATGGAGACCATCCATAGTTGCACACTTTGCATGCAAACAAAGAAACAAAAAGGGGAAGAAGGGTGTTTGGGAATGCCCTGGATGGGATTGGGGGTTGGGGGGGTATGGGAAGGAAAAAGATTCCTTGTTAGGAAATCCCTTGTTGATACTGAGTTTTTTGTGCTGTGCCTTTAGACTTAAGGTGAAAGCTGAACCTTGTTCTGTTCTTCAATATTAATTGCTTTAGTATATTCTTGTATAATTGATGCCATCCATCTGATTTACAGCTACTGAACCTTGAAACTATTAGTTTATAGCTAAGTCACTTAGACTCGGATGTAAGTGTTGGACATGGATATATTCAAAATTTTCGAAGTTAAATGTCTTGATATGCGTTATACATGGGTATTTCGAGAAAAATGAAAGTCAGAGCAACATAGGTTTATAGTCATGTTGAACTTATGCTTATTTAGATTCATTAGGTGCTGTTTTTCTATTTCTTAGTGGTGCAGACGTGCAGTACTGGAGGAGAAAGCGGGTTGGGAAAGAAAAGAAAGAGGAAAAGTGAGAAAAAAAGGGGGAAGGAGATAAAAAGAGGGAGAAACTAGAGGGGAAGAGACTCCGTTCAATAATCCAAATGTGGGACGTTCTTGAAACATTATGATAATCAACATTCATAATGTAACCCTTACCATCTTTCTAACAAATGGGGGGAACCCATAAATAACTCTGAAACAATAACAAAACCCTAATAGTGCCTCAAAGTTGATCATCATTGATTTGTAAAAGCTCATGTCTTTGTCTGGACAAAGTTTTAAAGTTCTAACTATTCTAGCATTATGGAAGCATGGTTTACATTTTAATTATTTTAGCGTTGCTTAGTGTTCATTTGAGGAACTGCCTTGTTGATTAATGGGCAATTACTTTCTAAAAGAGATAAAAGAAGGGGACTCCTGTTCTTTTTTTTTTTTTTTGGTTGTTCTCCTTTGTTTGTAGGTCTAAGTTTGATGCAGTTTGTTTATAAATGAATTTGGTATTGACCTATGAATGGATCTCTTTTTGTGTTTATTTCTGAAAATAAGCACTAAGTTGTTTGTTATTTGGAGTAAAAGAGAAATCAATAGTCAGATGGATAAGTATGAAATTCCAACTTTCTTTGATATAGTTTGAAGGATCTGTTCTGATTTAAGCATTGTTCTTCTACTCGTATGCGTGTTTTTGGACCTTACATTAAGGTTATATGTTTAGATGTGAACTTGGCCTGTGAATGGATTTTTTACCACAATTTATTCCAAAATCTACGTTTAATATGCAGGGGGAATCGTAAACAACTCGCTACGCCCAAAAACGCCATCATGGTGTGATCCTGAATGGAAGGCTTTGATGGAAAAGTGTTGGGACTCTGATCCTGCTGAGAGGCCTTCATTTTCAGAAATCTCTCAGAAGCTGAGGAACATGGCTGCTGCAATAAATGTAAAATAAAACCAATCCTGAAGCAAGGATTTCACTTTCTCACCTTCGTACTGGGAAAAAGAAAAATAAGAGGCTGAGTTGCTACGGTTTAAGATCATCTACTGGTTAGGCAAATGATACACTACTATGCCTGGGTTCTTTTGTAATGAGTCTCTTATGGTACTGCCATGAGTTCCATGGAGGGTGCCAATAGATCGTTCTGGGCTGAATCATACTCGGAGACTGCATAATACACGAAGGAGAGCCTTGAAAGTTCAAGCAGGACGTGAGTTTCTGTTACTACAATTTAATCTTAAATCTTGCAAACAAAATGTTTTCTCATGATCATTAACAGCCTTAATGTTGAATGCAATCAAGATGGTGGTACTATAGGGGTGGCACTGTTTTGTTTGAAGATCTGTATTATAAGTTTATGGTAATTAATAATGCATAGACAGACTTAATATAAACTAGGAACCAAAATTGTTATCATTTGCCCTATTATTGTTATTATTTGTAAACCCGGGGTTCATATTTATATATTGGATAAATTGGTTTCCGATGTATATGATCATTTTCAAAGGGTCTTCCCATTCAATACTGGGTTGTAGCTATGTGAAGCTCGAATGCTTCAGTGCAGCCCTTTCTGCAGATATTAGGAGTTTTAACAGTCTCCATTAATATTGAACTTATTTGATATCTTAAAAACGCTATTCTATGAAGTACAGAATTGTTTGCACTCAAAAGATTAATTCAAAATTCAATTATTATATGCAGTTCTATGGAATTCATCAAGAAAAAAAAAAAAGAAAGATTCGGTGGGCATTGTACTATTTTGGTGGCAATGTATCTTTAGTTATAACTCCATGCTTGTTTTTAGGAGCGAAAAAGGTTATCTAGATTTCTGCACCAAGTAATTTGTGCATATTAATTTCTTGTTGGGAGTTTGCATCCCTTACCAGGAAAAGTGAAAATCAACTAAAAACATTACATGCAAGAGCCGCCATTAATACAGTGAAACGTTATGCGACTATCTTACATTGAGACATTTGAAATATTATTTTTTTTTGAGTATAAAAGAGATTGCAGTTGGAAGATTGGGAATGAATTAAAAATGTTGAGATTCGAATTTGAAACTTATTGAATTTGATTTGTTAAGGGTAATTATACGAATCAATTAAAATAAATTCACAATTTATCTAGATTATTAATTTGTATTGGTGCCATACAAGAGTTCTCCCTCCATATATTTTTTAGAAAAAAAAAACACAATATCAAGAGGGATTCCTGTTTGGTTCATATTTGTAGTCTGTCTGTCTGTTCCACTTTCACTTACCCAGATTTTGAGATACACTAGCTTTAAAATACAAAAAAAAAAAAAAAAAAAACAACAGAAGGAAGAGTGATAAAAATTCTGATTAAAGAAATGAAGTAGGAATAAATTAGCATTGACATCACCAACTCTGCACTCCACAGGGTCAAATACTATGATTTCATCATCTCCATCATCACCAACTCTCTATGAAATGAATCCTTCCCCTTTGCTATATCTTCTTCTCATGCGCCTAACTAACACGCGGGAATGACTTAATTTTTGCTTACAAGTCAAAGTTTCCTTGTGCCATTGACTTCTCAGGATTACCTCTACGTACGTTCTTGAGTTTTACGGATATTCGGTTTTAGATCAGCAAGAACGAGAACATGGCCGAATCTAGTTTGCTACAATTGAATTTTCCTTGTCTCTCTCGTATTTGTAGTCTATTCGTATAACCAAAAAAAAAAAACTTATTATTATCGCATGTCTTTTATGACGTTCAATTTATTGCAGTTGTGAACATAATAAATTATTATACCGAATATATCTTTTAATATTGTCAAACTATTAATGAGTAATTTTTTTTTTCAAAAAAAGAATTTATCCTATGGTAGTTTTTTTTTTCTTCGTTCAAAAGATCAAAGAGTAGCAAAGGTCTTCAGAACCTTATTTTCTACTTACTTGGCTTAGAGGCATTTTCCGTTGAAATTTAAGCATGCATGTGTCTCTAGGTAAGTAACCTACTGTAACCAAAGAAGAAATATCAGAAAGAAAATAAGAAATGAAAGGATATGTATTGAAATCAGTCTTGCATTGACCCCATTTGTGGATTTTTTTGCAAGGAAAAAACAAAATTCCAAACTATACACAAGAATATATAATGTAAATTCTGGGTAGTGAAATAGAAGGGGACATGCCGATTCCTTGGATGCCGAAAAAGAATATACAAAAAAAAAAAAAAAAACCAACAAGATTTGACAATTGTTGGTAACTTAAGTTAGGGGTTAAAAGATGGAGACACACCATTTGAGCTCAGCAGCTTCGTCCCTTTGCAGTATCATTTTCGCCCTTATTTTACAAAAAGTTCATGAAAAATAATGACGTGTTTGATTAATTAACTCAAACATGTCGCTAATTATACAATATTGCTAAGAAAGTTGAGCAAGTCAGCCATTACTGTCTTATTCAAGGCAATACGGTAAAGAACTAAACAAATGAATATGGTACATGAAAGTCCACATGTTGCATGCATCATTGTCAACTTAGCTGACGATTTTAATTAACGATCTTTCTGGCTTCTTTCTTTTATTATTGATTCTTTTTTTTTAATCTTGGGAGTTAACTCAATCTTATCTTTATCTTTGTGCAGTAGAAAAAAATTTGAATCTAGAAATGGCCGGTGCTTTTAAAGATCAATAACACAACATGGGTCATTAAATAATTGATTAATATAGTTTATTTGAACTAAGTTATTGTCCTTTAACATCACGCCTTATATTCAGCCTAATCCTGTCAATTTTCAAATATAGAGATAGACAAGACAAAAGAATAGTACCAAATTATTTGCACCCCTTTAACCACCACTTAAACCTTATCCTTGACCAGAGAAACAATTGTTAAGCACAAAATTATAACAAAGGAGATAAATGCGGAATTTAATCTAATTAGTTTAGATAGATGTGATATTTGTAAGTTTGGAATTCAAATTTTTATATTTTACTTATTATTAAAGTGTGATTTTTTTGGTAAAGAAAAAGAGAGAAGAGAAGGTTTTTTTTTTTTTTTTTTTTTTTTTCCTTTTGGAAAGGAAATATATGTGGGAAAGTCCGAGAGAGACGAGGGGACTAAAATCTTTCAGATTACATCCCTCTTTTAAGGAGTAACCAGCTAAATTGACTTGGCATAAAAAAATATGACTGCAATTATGTAGCTAAGTATTAATATATAATATAATGTTGAATTTTGTTATTTTGGCTTAACCTTTTGTAAATTTATATGCATCGGAGTAGACTTACCTACAGGTTAGATTATTAGTCCGATTAAGTAGGTCCAATTTATTTAGGTTAAATCTTGGACAAGAACTTTTTGAATTATTATTTAATAATAAAAATTTTTAATTAAATTTAATTATAAAAATGTATAAATTTTATTAAAAAATAAAATTTTAATATTTTTAAATTATAAAATTAATTGATAGATAGGTCCGAACTTGACTTGGGCCTGAATTGAGTAAAAGGATGAAAAAAATTAAATCACGACCTGACATGACCCAATCATGAATAGATTTATTTAGGAAACAAAAGAGATGAGCCATACCTAGAAGATGATGGCCTAAGAAAATCCATTTAACTTTCAGTTAATCCTGTCTTTGGGGATCTGGGGTTTAGACATTCTACACAAAAGGCGGAATCTTGAGTAAATTTTGGAAGAAGGAACAATTTTATCAACGTGTCCAAAAAGCAGTTGGCCAGTGTTAAGGATTCAACTTGAGGGCTGGTTGGATTAAGTGTTTTTTTTTTTTTAAATTAAAGACCCCAAGCTCATTACAATATAGAAGGATTGGTTAAACCAGCTAATCAATAGCTTCAAATAAGATTGCTTTGTGTGTAAAGTGCATAAAGTGTACTCTTTTTTTTACCCAATACCTCCTCCCAGGCCTCAGAAAAGAGGTTAAAAATGGGATAAATGTTCTTAATTATCTAGGAAAAAGCTAGAATGTTATTGGAATTCTTAAGGCAGTAACGGAGCCAAGCAAGAAAAAAAAATGGTTCCCGAGAAACAACAAGTTTGTAGTATAAGTTTGCTATTATGTGTTAAACCAAAAGTTTATATAATTAAGTGCCCCTGCATTGTCTATCCAATAAGATATAGAAATCTGCAGTAAAGCAGCCAAGTAGCTTACACCTAGCACCAATCGATGATCCATATTGTTATCGTACGCAGCCAATAACCATCCGAGCTTTTCATCCTATCAAACGAAGGAACTTTCAACCCAAAATGTATGCATATTATGTTTGATTTTTTTTTATCAATCATATAGCCATAATATAAATTATTAAAAATATCAAAATTTTTAAATATAAATACAATACATTAGTAAATCTATCATATTTATTATATTATTTTGTATTTATTAAATGTATCTTTTTTCATATTTTATCAAATTACAAAATCTATCCACCATTTATCAGCTCTCAGTCAAGGAGTCTTAAGCTTTTTTTTTTTTTTTAAATTTTTTTCTATGATGAAATGTAAAGTTTCAATGCATAGATTCTAAGGCAAAGAGAAAAGACAAGCAGAAATATATATATATTTTTTCTTTTTAAATTTCTAAAAGATCTCAGACCATTTGTTGATTAAGAATTTAGTATTTTGAAGTGGGTGTGAGTGCTTTTGAATTTTGATAATTTTCCTCAAGTAATTTCTATGTAGTTAGGGTTCTGGACACCCTTTACTTTGATCTGCTAGCTTAATGAATATTATAGTAAGGAAAGCAAAGTCAATGAGAGGTGCTACTTCTAAAAGGTTTCGCTACTCAATCCTCTTCCCTTTGGCATTTTCTTCTTTACTTTTGTTAAAGTATTATTATTTTTTAAATTAATTAATCAGCAACCCTAGCTGCTCAACTTGTAATAGTTAAAAGGCGTTGATGACTGAGTTAGATCTAAGAATTTGAAACATCAGACGATAATATAATATGAATTTGATATGAAAAATATAATTAAAATTATGATATAAAATATTATAAAATATGAATTATTTATATAAATATATATTTTTTATGGTAAGCCACTAAACAAAATAATTAATATAATAATTAATTACTAAATGTGAAAAAGTGAGAAAAAAGTTTTAATGGTACAATGTAAACTTTAAATTTCATATCAAAGGATTAATTATAATGTAACTGAAAAAAAAGGTGAGTGATCATCTCAAATCAATTATATTGAAACAATATTAACCTTCTAGAAGTCTAGTAGCCAATAAGCAATGGCTTCTAACATTATTCAATATATATATATATATATATATATATATTAGAGCTGTTGATGTTAATTTCAAATTCTAAAAAAATTTGTTCAATTCATTTGAATTCGATTTAATTTAATTTATTCGAAATCAAACTTAAAATAATAATATAAATTTATTCAAATGCAAACTTAAAATAATTTGAATTTAAATTAATCAAAATCTAATATATTTCATACTTGAACGATTGAAAATAACTAAAAATAATATTCATTTAACTTTAAAATTTAATAATTTAGATAAAAATAATTTAAATCCAAATAAAATATTGTTCAAAATTACCTAATCAAATTTGACCAACTTGCATATTGCATACCTCTCTCTCTCTCTCTCTCTCGATATTATAATATAATAGACGTTTGAAATTTTAGGCAATAAATATTTACAAGAGCCTGAAAATACAAAACAAGAAGCGGGAAGGGGACGGGTGAGGATTAAGGAACCATTTTTCAGCTTTTTAGCTCACATTGACAAAGTGATATAAGAGGAAATTATGCATGTAAAGATTTACATGGCATCAATTGCGAGGGTGATGTGACTTTTATAGACTTTTAGATTAGATTTCAACGCCACCTAAGTTGTTTTTCTATGACAATGACGCGTCCACTTTCTACCGGGACTGAAACTTTGACAATAGTAAGAGAATGAAGCATTATGATGACATGGTTGGGGTCGCTTTGTTGGTAAAAAGAATATAGCGTTTTTCGCTTGATTGTAGTCGCAAAAGAGTTTCTAGCTATGTTGGCAACTGCTTTAATAACACGTTTCACTGTGCAATACTTGACCCAAACATGAATTAAATTTTAATTAAGTTAATGTATGTAATTTTTGGTTCAAATGGTTGTTAATTTTAGGTCTGAAATACAATTTTGAAACGCGAGCCAAGGTCACTGCATGCGCATGTAGGAAGGCCCAAACTAACCGTTCCTACGGACCAGGGTGGCATAGCATGGTAAACTAGCTAATTCAAACTAGTACTTTCACTTTGTCAAGATTTTTCTTGAAGTTCAGATTGCTAAAAAAAGATATTATAC
>JBBYHO010000020.1:6865116-6875659 GCA_038382025.1 Adansonia gregorii | reverse complement strand
GATTTCTTTTCCTAGTTAGAAGCTTATCAGAAAACTTGTATAAATTGTCTAACAGATTTTTGTAATATAAGAAAAAAGTCAAAATTTTACCCACAACTTTGAGAATCAATTAGATATTAAGTGGTACAAAAAGAGAGAAGTAGTTGTGAAGTTAATAACAATTCAGAGGAGTTAGGGGTACAAGGAAAGGTGTAACTTGAATCACTTTTTCCTACCTATTAAGTTCTATATACATATTGGGGTTATGACTTATAATTGATGTGGTTCATAAAGTAAGTAGAAATAGCATAAAAGATAAAATAAGGAAAACTAAATAAATGATAGAGGGAAAATGAAGATAATAATTTAAGTTTTGATCTCTCAAATTCAGCTAGGAAAATGTTGATTTGGTTATGAACTGTGACAGAAGTAAAATCCTCAATATTTGATCTGAGACTATGGAAAGATGACAGTAAAAACTTGTACAAGTAACTATTTGAGATCATAAATTACAAATTTTGCTCTAAGTTGAAATTGGTCTTTATCTCTCTTTGCTAACCATATTTTGGTATGTCTTCTATGCATACCTGGCAAGAAAAAAAGTTGCTTCTTCTTCTGTTTTGTTATTTATTATAATTAAGCCTATGATTTTGGTGTATTACCCTTGGGAAGAGATTCACAAGCAAAGCTTGGAATAATTTCTTCTAGTTAGATAGTGGTCTTTATAATGGTAAGCCTAGTTATGTATGATGGTTAAGGAAGCGGATATAGAAAGCAGTATGATGCTGGTGACATTCACAGTTTTCAAAGCAAATTAAGTCTCCAACAGTGACTTTCACTGTGGGTGCCACATCTGGTTTTTTACAGACTGTATGGAATTCTCAGGACAAGATGTATTTATAGAGTGAAAAATCATTTGTTGCTTTCATGAGTCCAATTAACTTTGTTAAGGCTTCTTTTGTTCAAAGCAATTGAAGAAGCAGATAATTAATACTCACATCAGTAACTTTTGCTTATTGGTCTTTTACGCATGTATGGTAGGCATGGTTGATGGCTGAGACAGGTCAAGCTAGAACAAGTGCAAAGTATCCAAATCTAAGTCCGCAAAAATACAGGAATATATATTATGAAAAGGAAAACATATAGAATTCAAGTAAACCAAAAGTTTGCTAATATTATCTTTTTGGTTGAGAAGATGAGACTAATGCATGGTAAAATATGGGTAAATTTTACTGGAAGTGATAATAATGGAACATTAGTGCCTGTCTAAAGTCCGCACAAGCTCAACACATCATACAAGTTTGGAGAAATAATTTCCGCAAAGCTCCTCAGCAAATTTGACAGTACTTTGTCTTTGCAATACAAGTCAACCAGTTATTTCTTAAGTAATATTTACCATATCTTTGCATGTGTTGCATCTGTTTGGGATATTCTATCATGTATGTGTGTGTCTATATATATATATAGATATATGTATGTATGTATGTGTAAAATAGGTTTTGACTTGATATTTGTGTACAGGCAGTGAATGCAACTACTCAAAATTGACATTTGATGGTGTTGATATGATGGGTGAAAGGCTAGCTCAAGAGGTACTTTGGTAATAAAAGTTTTTATCTTATTTCCTGCTGTTTTGATTGACAAAAAAGCTGTTTTGAATTACACTTTCCTGCTTTTTGTTCTAAAAATTTTTAATTGTGGGAATTTTTTGGGAGAGTATCATAGTTATCTTCAGTTTTGGACCAACGTATGATGCAGGTATTGGGTGTTGTCAAACGTAGGCCTGAGGTACGAAAGATTTCTTTTGTGGCTCACTCCTTAGGTGGTCTTGTTGCAAGATATGCTATAGGGAGGCTGTATGGGCATTCTTCAAATTTCGGTCAATCAGGTCTTTCTGCGAGCTCTTTAACTGAAAAGCCCATAAGTTCCTCGATTCAATATCTTGAGCAGCCTTGTGAAGATAGAATTGCTGGATTGGAACCGATGAATTTTATAACATTTGCAACGCCACATCTTGGTTCAAGGGGACATAAACAGGTAAGTAGCATCCTTTTACATGTTATTGGAGTCAATTTTTTATGTGCATGCTGTTTTACTTGCTATTGACTTGCAATATTTTCAATATTGAACAAAAAATAATGGGTAAAAACCAAGCACCTGATGAGGGTCACTTAGCCACCCCAAAAACCTTCCTGTCCCGAAAATCCCAAAATAGATGGGATCATTCAATCTTATTTACTCCTATCCATACAAGAATATGAACCTACCAAGCCCACAGAATTAACCCAGGTGGCTCCTTTACAGTCTAAGAGATGCCTAGTATATGACAAGCCTAGGATCAAAGCTGTCTCACCAAGTCTAGATTAGCAGAAGATGGTGATTTGGACACTAAGCATCTATTTGGAAGAAAACTTTCCTCTTTTAGAGGTTGTCCCTTGTCAGAATTCTTCCCCACAGTGTTCCCAAGGCGGACTGCTCTCCTTAGCGGTTTTTGCTTGAATTTTTTTCCTTTTCCTTTTTCTCTTATTCTCTTTGAAATTTCTCCTTGCCACATATTCTTTTAATAGTTTAAGTTAGATGATTATTTATGGTTTTGAGGTGCTGAAAACATTGGGAAGAATAAATGAACAGTTCCTGGGGGGGAAAGGGTGTAGATACATTTTAAATTTTCTTACTTTATGGAATAAGGTTTACCTGTAACCTGGGACCATAATTTGATGTTAACTTTGCATACTTGGCAATGTTATAGAGTCTGGACATGATAACTCATAAGTGAAGCAAAGTGAGAATGCATGCTTGAATGGTGGACGTAGACATTGCCATTTTGGCTCTCATGTAGAAACTTTTTTCTACCGGTTGTTGTTTTGTTGCCTTCCTGTTCTTTATTTCTTCTATTTGATGTACAAGTAAATTAAGCTGCGCTTAGTATAGATGAGGTTGTTATCTATGTTTCACAGCTCCCACTTCTTTGTGGTCTTCCTTTTCTTGAGAAAAGGGCATCTCAGACTGCACACTTGGTTGTTGGAAGGTCTGGAAAGCATTTGTTTCTCACTGACAGTGATGAGGGAAAACCCCCTCTTCTCCTGAGAATGGTTGATGATGACGAAGACCTGAAATTCATGTTAGTGTTAATTTTCTGATTCCCTACAATCGTCTTAACATTTATTCTTAATAACTACACATTGGGTAATATCCTTCTATTAATTAACATGTATAGATCAGCTCTACGTTCATTTAAGCGACGTGTGGCATATGCAAATGCGAACTATGATCGTATCCTTTTTGAGGGTAAAATTTCTCATTAACTGCATCTAGTTAGTTCATTTTTTGTTTTTTATTGTACGAAATATGTTTATCTTAACTTGAATCTGAGATGTGGTTGGCTGGAGAACATCATCAATCCGACGTCAGAATGAACTTCCAAAGGTGATTTTTTTTTATTCAAATTTTCCCTTCGTATATTTCTCAACTCTGTGTCCCATGACTGCCTAGTTTTGTTAATATTTTTCATTTCTATTTCCAGTCAAATCTTCTTGTTATAGATGAGAAGTATCCGCATGTTGTGTATGTTGAGAGGGAAACTACAAACAAGATCCAAAATAAAGCTTCCTCCATTGCTGGATCCCAAACAAGTGATGTTGAAGGTTTGTTGAGCTTTTATGCTTCTGGATTATTGTTTAGATTTTGGCACAGCAATTGGTCATATAGTGTTTAGGGATTTTATGGCTTTTGGGGTTATCTTTGGAAGGTTGGGATGAAGGAGAGAAAGAGAAATCAATTAGAACCTTTAGGATTTAGGGAAATGTTATGACATTTAAGTTTATATTTGGTATTTTACTTTAATATTAGGGTAAAGGTGCAGCGCATTATTTTCTATGTTATCTTTTGGCTAGTTAGATTGGAGGAGAGTTATAGAGGGAAATAGATCAATTGTAATTTTTAGTATTTAGCAAACTATTATGGCATTTCGCATTAGTTATATTTAGCATTTCATATTAATATTAGCACTTAGGCGTAGCCTCTGATTATCTATGTTACTTCCATTTCTTGGAGCTTTAGATTTTGGATTATTGAGAATTTGAGATTTTTGTTTTTCTCCCTCTGTTGTGTCTCTTCCTTGATAGAAATTACTTTGTTCCCTCCTATCCACTGGACATCTTTCTTTGTTTTTTTCTCTCTTTCCTGCCCATGCTTTGCATCAATATTAAATTATAATTTCCTCATATTTGTGGATATTTATATAATCACACATAGCAGTGAAATGCTTCTCAAAACTTTCTCTCAAGTTTGAGCATATGTATCATATGCTTATAGGTTCTATCACATAAATTCTTAGCTTGGTTACTTCCAAAGAATTTGGTGAAGGGATCTTCAAGTTCATTCTCTGATTTCCCAAGAATGACTAATAAGACTTGTAAAAGCTTTTCTGTAAACTATATGATATTCAACATTGTTTTGTTTTTCTTCGACTAAATTACTGGATTAGGTGCAACATGAACTGCTTTATGATTATATCACACTAAGTTCAGGACTTGGGAATCTCAACTGCTAGCTTTTTGAACATTGTCTTCATCGAAACCAACTCACAACTAGTATTCCGAGAATTTCCCCAGACTAGGTTGGATCTTGAATGGTGAAAAGAAACCAAATAAGCTGTAGGAGATGTCAACAAGTTGAGGCAGCATTGTTGGTCAGTTTCATGTTCTTTGCTAATTACCTTCTCATTTATAAATGCTCAATGGTAATTGAGCAATTTAAATATTTAAAACATTTGCTAACGGACGTCAGATGAAAAGAAAACAAGGATAGTACTAGTCTAGTCAAAGGGGAAAGTTGCGCTCAAAAGCTCTAGGATCTTGGTATTACCTGAAGTGAGATGGGCCAAAACTATGCTTGCTCCACTGAAACAAGGCACTAAATTGATACAAGCGCACACAGATGCATGCTCGACTCGTGACTCACATGTGCATACATACATAGACAACTTGTACCTAATAAACTGAAAATATACTCCAGTGCATAAACTTTGAAAAGTTGACTGTCCAGTGGTTGCGAAGGTCAAACATTAAAGGATAAATTCTCCCCAGATTGCCTCACTTCCATCTCCACTAGATTGATTATTTTCTACCGCTTCCTTCTCAGTCTCATCTAAGCTAGCCTCATTCTCTTTGGAGTTTGATTGTGAAGTTGAAGTGATGGCCTTGAGTGCATCTCCTGTTTCGTCTTAGGTATGGTGGAAGTATCCACTATTTTTGGTAGCCTTTCCTTTCCTTTTGGGAACATCCTAGACTTAAATTGAGTGACTTCATTTCAATAAATACTTGTATTATCTTATTATTTTAGGAAGTCATGCATTTTCCATTTTTTTTATAAAATTAGAAGTAATATTTAGAAAATGAATGATTCTATATACTGAAGGAATTTCACTTTAGGCAAGTCTTTTCAGTGCCTGAGGCCTTGCAAAAGGCACGTGCTTGAGTAAATGTTCCTTGCATCTCACCTTAGGTTATAGCGAAGTACTTTAATATATTTGAATCTATAATGCAAGGTTATATAAGAGAACTACAAAATGGATGTTGGAAAAACTGTGCTTCTTAGTTTTATCGTTCTTTCCTGATATTGAAGAAACTTGAAGTGTTTCTATTCCAAACAATTGGGGATTCATAGAAATTAGGGGACGCAGCATCCACTGATGAATTGTGAATACTGATCACCAGAATAGTTCTCAAGCCCGCAACTGTGCAAGTACTAAGGTCAACCTTAACTCTTCCATCTGCCCTCATGATTTCCTGACAATGGGTACTCCTATCTCTATTATTTTAAGAAGACTGCAACTTTGGCAAAGCCTTCCTGCCAGGATGAATAATGCAGAAGAATTACATTGAGTAGAGGCTTGATCGCTTCTGAATAAGTCTCAGCAAATGCAAAATCTTCTTCACCCAAAGCTATGATTGAGTTAGTTCAGACTTTGACTTTGGACTAGCTAAAAGCTCTAGAACTATCGTCTGTGCACTTTTATATTTGACAATGAGCCGCCGAAATTCAACTTCTCTTAGAAAGTCTTTTAATGTAACAACATGACTTGGTAATTGTTTTGCCTCCATATTGCAACTCAGTATGCTAGGTCGAATTGTACATGCAATTACTGAAGTACTGCTGTTGAATGTGATCCTGTATTTGGATGTCCTTAAAAGTGTATTAATGTGTTCATATGCCAGCAATCCATGGCACCATCTAATTCTATATAACTAACCATCTGAGAATCTCTCTGAAACTATGGAGACCCTTTTTTTTAAAAAATAATTAGCAGCTGTTTGAGCGAAATTTTGTTGCTTCCTATTTATCAGTTAAAATAAATTTCAACGCACTTGGAACCTAGGGCTACTGGAAATTATTACCACCTTTCAAATTTTCAGTTGTGAATTGTGGGGAACTTAGAAGATGCAACACCTTTAGAATCCACAGTCTATCCCATTATGCAGGGTAGATAACTAAGAAACTAGCTAAAAACTTCACATTGTATACTATTGCATTCTACCACAACAACCACTCCGTGATAAAACAGCAAATATAAAAAATTTTATATAATGAAACAACCACTCCGTGATAAAACAGCAAATATAAAAAATTTTATATAATGAAACACCATCACCAAAAGTTGGGCTTTCTGATATCAAATAACTTCAAAATTCCAATAACTCAAAAGGCGGAAAGAAACCAATGGATGTTTGGTTGTCTTCACTCTTTGTATTGTATCTGCATGTTTTTATATATGTAGAGGTGACATTCCCTCAATGATCTTCCAATTTCACTGCATGTACTCCAAGGGTTTCCATTCTTCTTGTTGCCCCCTTCCTAAATAGAACTATGGTTGGATAAGGCTGGTCTCAAAAGGCTACATTAATGAAGGAAAGCGAAATTGATAAACTGGAACCATACTAAATTTGTAGTAGCCTCTATAACAAAGTATGTCCATAGTTACATAAGGAATCTGTCCTTAGCGGTATAATACTTCTAAACAGCTGTCTATGTCAAAATTTAGCTGAATGAGCTTTCTTCATCTTACTATGTTTTATCCTGCTCTTAGACTTGTGAACAGTTATAACTTGTATGCTCCCTTCTTTTCTTATATGTATCCCTTTGTTTTGTTTTGTTTTGTTTTGGAGATTGTTCACTTGATGTCAAGATGAATAAACAGAAGAGTAATTAACTAGGGCAAGGTTATTTGAGAAGGACAGCAACTAAGAAGGAAGTGGATTGTCCCCGTTTATTAGAGCATTAATAGAAATTGTTTTCACTGAGTGTGAACGTGAAATAAATTTACAGTTTATCTTGTCAAGGGTTAAAAATCATTGCAACTAATGAAACTGGTAATTGCTTTGAGTGATAGTCTCACTTTGGAAAGTCCTCTATAAAGAGTGAAGAAATAAGGAATTTTGTCCTCCATATTACGTGCAATTTATCTATTTTATTGTTCAAGCTTCCTTGACTGATTAGTTCTTATTTTTTCAATTTTTTTCTTCGTTTCTTTTCTATTTTAAATTGATTATGCTATTCTTAAAAGATTGAATTGCAATCATATAGCGTTTATCTTAAAGGTGATTGGAGTGGAAAATTGGTTTCTACACGTTGTTGAACTGCTGTTGTAATGGTCAATCTGGCATAAAAGTAGGACCTCTGTCAGATAGTTTTAACTGAATTCTCATCATTTTTTTTCTTCTCTTAACTGTTATAAAATTACAGTATGTTATTGTTAGATTTGTGGCATATTGCTGTTATTTATTCTTGGCCATGGTGTCCTTCATTTTATATCAGCTTGTTGAATTGTTTAAACGTCTGACTTTTCGTATTTCCCATTAATTTTAGAGGTGATGATTCAAGGTCTTACTCAAGTGCCCTGGGAACGTGTTGATGTAAGCTTTCAAAAAAGTAAACAACGATATGTTGCTCATAATACAATTCAGGCAAGTTCAATATTATAATAGATTTTTTTTGCCTGTTTGAATGCTTCGTTTCTTTTATGCAAAATTGAAAATTGTTGTATTCTCTGTGTTTAAGTTGTGAGACATTGTTTCAATTACGCCAAACGTCTCCCATTTATGCCAATAATCCACTAAAAGGTAGCCAAATGCACAAAGCATCGTTTTGTACTTGGGAGGGATTATTCTACACATATGGCCCCTGCTTTGTAAAGAGGCCGTGTGCCAACAATCCTGTGTTATAAAGAAATAAGGGTGGCTAAGAACCTAGGCAGTCCTTTATTGCCCTCAAATCGACAAAATTTAATCATTAGAACCATTTGCATTTAGTCAAGGATCTTTTTTCTGGTAATGTACCAACATGAAAGACAATTTTGGAGCCCTTTTCCTTTCTTTAGAGGGCTACGGTGTGGAAGGCCGGTTTGAGAGTGAGGTTTATGTCAGGCAATGCCCATTATTATTTTACAATTGCAAACAATAATCTGAAACCAATTCGTATCTGGTTATTCACTTATTTATGTTATCATGGTTTATTATTGTGATTTATTTGTCTTTAACCATCACAAGAAGTCTATTTTAGTGTGGTTGGATGAGTTATCTGCTAAAACACTTTAACCGAGCTTGAGGCAATTAGTGTGAAAATTAATTGCTTGATGGTCATCTTTTAGGCTATGTTGTTCCGACTTTTTTTTTTTCTTTTTAAAGTATCCATGTTTAAAATATTTCCGGATATAAGTATGGAGATATTACTTTTAAGGACTCTCTATAGAGGGAAGAACCAAAAAAAAAAATTGAACATACCCATGTCAAACATGTATCTGTATTTGACAGTTGATACTCGAGTCCGAGTGATATAGATATTAGGTTCTTCTTGAGTAAGTATTACTTTTTTTTTTTTCTTTTGGTTTCTTAATTTATTGTTATTTTTAGTTTATATAAAGTATGTGCTTTTGATTTCTTTTCACTCTACTTTTTATAGTTTCACTCATATTTTTACCTTTTTTTTTAGGTGAAGAGCTACTGGTTGAACTCTGATGGAACAGATGTAGTTTTCCATATGATTGACAATTTCCTTCTTTAGTCCTGGAAATGTGTGGGTCAGCCTATTGGTGATTCTGCAATGGATTAGGTCACTTATATTTTTTCCTTTTTGAGGGTGTAATATGGTCTTTGTCCCACATGAGAATGTTGCAATGTATTTTTATGTTAATAAAACTTTTAAGGATTCTTGGGTGATTCCAGCTTTTCACTGCAGAATTATCTGTAATGCTAATTTGTTTTTAAAGTTAAATCACGTAATTTATATTTACAGTCGGGAAGTTTTCAGTGTGCCTATAAAATTTATATTCCAATTAAGTAACAAAGATAAAATTGATAGTTGACTAAAGGAAGAGTTATAATAAACAATCTTAAATACCATGTTAAAACAGTTATGGTATAAGCAAAAGAAGGATATCAAATGGGGTAACAAATTATAATAACAATCAAAACTTAAGTGATGTATTCTTTAACAGAATAATCAAAGTTCTTAAAATAAATATTTAAAACTCAACTATCTAAATCAATTTCTAAACGAAGTGCTTGAAAAATAGTAATCATTTGTCAATTCAATCCTACAATTTGATTAAAAAAATTAATTAATTTATATTTGGAAATGAACTTAACCGAGATTTTTGATAGTCGAAAGTTGAGTGATTTCTTTGTACAATTTCACATCAATGTGGACAACGCCTTAGAATCGCCTTATCAATAATTTCGGTAGCCTTTGCCTTGTTTGTAATATCAATATAAAAGAACTCAAACCATTTCAGCCGGAAAAATAAATAAAATAAACATTAACTTTAATTTCTTATATAGACCAATCACAAATATCGATGCTTTTAAGAGCATTGGAAAGCAACAACAAATACCTTCAAAAAAAATTTTCAACAATTGTTTGAATAACATTAAATGCATGAATCAAAAGGATGTCTCTTATGCATTGTAGCTGGCAAGGCATTTGAAGCCTATGTTATACAGTCTTGGCTTTTGTCAAAGCAATTCTCAAATACTAATATAAACTCTATATTCACAGTTAATTAAAATAAGAAAGAAACGTTTTCAAGTCAACCAAAGGAAGGAAATTATTGATTACATATACTTAAAAAGGTTAATCAAATAATTTAAATATATAATTAAAGAGAAAAACATTAGCAAGGGTTACATTTTCATTGGATTTATTGATAAAATTAACACAAAATCATTGACTCTTACCCTGGCTTCTTTGTTTTGATTAAATTGTTGATCGAATTGGTACTTTGGAAGTCTAGATGTAGCTCTTTGATTTTCTTCATCTGCAGGAGATGATCATGGATATCAAGTCTCATTATTATTATTATTATTATTATTATTATTATTATTTTTTTCAAATTTTTAAAATCTCTCTTTTCGAAAGTTAAAAGCATAGATGATGCAACTTCCATTATTTTTGGCCATCTAAAGAATACGGATATTCTAACCTCATTAAAACCATCTTGGTGGACTGGACATGAATGAGAGTGATTGATTCTTGTATATTTTCTCGTAAAGTGAAGTTTAATTTTATC
>JBBYHO010000020.1:6843109-6865016 GCA_038382025.1 Adansonia gregorii | reverse complement strand
CCATCTTGGTGGACTGGACATGAATGAGAGTGATTGATTCTTGTATATTTTCTCGTAAAGTGAAGTTTAATTTTATCTCCAATTACGTTCTTCAAATGTAGAACTTAAAGAATGATTCATTTGTTTAGCTATTTAATAATGTATTCATTACAATTGTTTATGTGATATTTGACAGTAAATTAAAGAATTATTTAAACCATTATTTATTTATTTTTTGTGGATTAATATAGGAAAAAAATAATAATTAAGCATTGGAAAGTCAAATGATTAAATAATAAATTTAGCCACATATAAATTAAGACTAATCTTACTTGAGGAGAAAATTAATTTCTTACAAAATCATGCTCGTAAAAACAAATTGCCAGATAAATAGCTAGAAAAATAACAATCCTGCAATAGATTAAATCCAATAATTCTATAATAAATTGCAATTAACAGTAAGCTTACTTGGAATAAAATTAATTTCATACAAAATCATGTTAGGAAAAAAAATTAAATAAATAGCAAGAAAAAAAAACAATCCAACAATAAGTTAAATCCAATATCAATTAGAGCTCTCCTCACAAACCCATTCCAACAAATTCTCTTAAAAAGTAAATTATCAAAAGAAAATCTGATCTCTAAAAATATATTAATTCAAAAGGTTAAACGTTGCCAAAAAGCAATTCTAATGTTTGAAAGAAATTATTGATGAAAAACAAAATATAATCTAATTATGTTCCTCAAATCTATCACAGTAGTTAATGAAAAATGAAAGAAGCATTCATTTGTTTAGGCATTTAATAGCAATGTCTTCATTATAATTATTTATGTATGATATTTGATAGTAAATTAGCAAAAATAAATTAACAATTAAGCATTGGAAAGCCAAATGATTCAATAATAAACTTAACCACATAGAAATTAAGACTAACCTTGCTTGCGGAGAAAATTAATATCCTGCAAAATCATGTTAGTAAAAACAAATTATTAGACAAATAGTTAGAACAAAACAAATCCAATAATAGGTTGAATCCAAGGTTTATTAGGGCCACCATCACAAACCCATTCCAACAAATTCCCTCAAAAGATAACAATTAAAAGAAAATCTAAGCTTTAAAAATTTATTAATGCAAAAGATCAAAAGTTGAAAAACGCATTTTCAATGTTTGAAAGAAATTATTGATGGAGAACAAAAACTTAACCTAATTATGTTCTTTAAATCTATCACAACAATTAGTAAAAAGTAAAAGAATCATTCATTTGTTTAGGTATTTAATAGTGACGTATTCATTGTAGTTGTTTATTTTTTATATTTGATAGTAAATTAAGCAATAATTAAATCATTATTTATATTTTTGCCACTTACTAAAAACATAACAATTGAGCATTAGAAAGTCAAATTATCACTTACTACAGAAAATAAAAAAAAAAAACAAATGATCACTTACTATAGAAAAAATAGTAAAAAACACCAATCTAATAATAGGTTAAATCCACAAAACCATTTCAACAAATATTTTGAAAAAATAAATATTAAAAGAAAATATGATCTTTAAAATCTATTAATGCAAAAGATCAAACTTTGAAAAAAAAAAGCATTTCTAATAGTTGAAAGAATTTATTTATGAAAAACAAAACATAAGTTATTGTAAAAAAAAGTACTTATGATTGATAAAAAAATCAAATGTTAACCACAAGGTGTCATAATTCTCTATTCAAATTATTTTTTCACATCACAATAATGACATATACTAAACAACTCAAACTAAGTAGTTCAAAAAAATCTTCCTACAAAGGCAAACTAAAGATTATTTATATTAAAAAATAAAATAAACATGAGCTTATCTTTACCAACTAATACACAATTTCTCATGTTATCAATCAAAACTGTATTTTCAAGATTACCTACAATTATTGCTAGCAAAAAAAAAAGTCAGGAAAAGCATAACCTTCATGTTTTTTCTCTTTTTTTTTTACCAAAAAAGATACAAACCAAGAACAGTGTTGAAAAATAAATAAAGCTAAAAAAAAGTTCAAAGTTTGATGCCCTTAAAAGGTAAATTAGTAAATAATATTAAATGATAAACCACACATAAAACAAGAAAAAAAAAAGAATAAGAGAAAAATAAAATTTATCATCATTTGCAAATTGATTCCACTGGCTAATAATATAAACACCAAAGCAGATAAAATATAAAATAACTTGCGATAAAAAATTCATTAGCAGATTCACATAAAATGTTTCAAAATAATACATAAAAAACTATAACATAAAAAGCATGATGGTGTAAACACAAAGCATACATTATTAAACTACCAAACATGCACTAAAATAAGGGTAATAGGGTTGTGATTTTCACAAAAACAATAAAAGAAAATATAAAGAAATAGAGAAACAGTTAGATAACAAAATGTTGGTTTTGATGAAAGAAAACAAGAAAAAAAACATAAAATGGGGCAAAAAATGAATTGAGTTGTAAAATATTTAAACAAAGAGAAAATTGTTGAACATATAAATGTTGTTTTGAAAAAGAAGATAAAGAAAGAAGAGAAAAATAAAGTAAGAGGAAATGAAAAAGAGAAAAAGACCAAGAAAAAGGAAAAGAATGGAGACAAAAGTAAAGTAATTGTCGCTTCACTTTGTCTTTTTTTTTGCATAGAAAATAAAAAAAATGTAAAGATATAAGAAAACAATTATTATAAATAAAAAATAATAAAAACTAGGAGTATACGACATTCCATTGATTTTTTTTCAAATTTAAAAAAAAAAAGCAAGGATGAAAAATAATGCTTGCTATTTGGATAGGCTTTTTTTTCTTCAAAAGCATTTAAACTTTTATATGTTGGATTGCAAAGTTGTTGTGACCTATGTCCAAATAGGTTCACTTATTTGTATATAAGATATATATTATCTTTCTTTTATTACGATATTTTTGATATATTTTCTATTTAGAAATGAAAATTGTTTTACTTATATATATATTGTTCACATGTTTAATGTAGTTTGATTGCTTTGCCATTGTTTACACAAACAATTGAATTTGCCTTATAGTAAACTGTTTTCAATAACACTTTTAAGAACACATTTTATTTAATAATTACAAATACACATTCATTGATATTTATAGCTTTATTATTCATTGATTTGGCCAATTTTTTTTCATTTCGCAATTTATGATTTTTTTTATGTTAAGTTGTGATGTATGGTTTCCGCTACTACATATCGAGTCATAAATTATGACTATTTTCAATTAAATGGTGCAAGTATTTCAAAATTCATTGAAGATTAGCTTGCCATGTCTTAAAACTTATGTAGATAACTATTGATACAAAAGCATTTTGTCCTTAAGTTTTGCAAAGCTATAAAATTTATGTATGAAAAATTGTTGGGGACTTGAAAATTCCTCTGAAAGATGGTTATTGTTTTAATAATGTCTAGTTCATTTTCAATTTAGATAGTTTGTTACTTGTTGAAATCTTTGGCCTTTGCATGGTATTGATCATTTATCTAGATGCACTAAATATATTGAATTTCAGTGTTTGCTAGTTTAAGAAAATTGAACCAATTTTAATTTTTAGAAATAAAATTAATTAATTATTTTTAATTTTGAGAAATCAATTATATATTGGCATCTAGAATTAGGAGA
Organism: Adansonia gregorii; assembly: GCA_038382025.1. Classification (NCBI taxonomy): domain Eukaryota; kingdom Viridiplantae; phylum Streptophyta; class Magnoliopsida; order Malvales; family Malvaceae; genus Adansonia; species Adansonia gregorii. The sequence goes on along the minus strand of JBBYHO010000020.1, from coordinate 6,861,387 downwards.
ATTTATAGTCAAGTAGTTATTCTTATATATTATAATGTTATTTGGTTGTGTAATACATAGAAGAACCAAATGTTCTTTCTTTTAAAATTACATGGTATCAGAGCAAAACTATTAATATTTTTTTGGCCATAATGGTCATGATTAGGGCAAGAAGGCTATCAAATTCTTTAAAATAGAAAGTTTTACAATCTTCATGACAACTAAAACAAATCATTTGTTTCAAACATTTCTTTCAATTAACCTTTGACTAACTGAATAAAAAAATTACTTAGATAGGCTCAGTTTGTGAAATTAGTAGTTGATGATAAAAGAAAACTAGGGTGTCTAATTGGAAATGTGAAATAGCTAATAGTCTTAGATCTAAACTTGAGCACGTAGAGATGAAAAAATTTATTAATCATTATTTGGCTAATCAATTCAATGAATCCACCATTAAACTTTATCTTTTTCACCTTACAATAAAAGATGTATCAGAAATAATGAGTGCACGCTATTTCGATGTAGAAAATTCTTCTTATATTTTTTATGTGAAAACAAAATTGAAAAAATCTAAATAAGATGAGCAGGAAGTCGTTATTTATTATAGTGAGATTATTTCTTTATGGCAATGATTAAATCAGTGCTGTAATGATGAATGAAATTGTTCTATTGATAGTGCAAATTCGAAGAAAAAGAGAAGAATAACCAAGTATAGCTATTTTTGGCAACTCTTAGCTGATGGAGTTAGGTCTAGAATCCTTGGAAAAAAAACCTCGCCATTCCTTCATGAAACGTTTTCTGAGATTAAAAGAGATTAGGAGAAAGGTAATTTTGAATACACAAGAACCAAAATCAATAATAGATATGGAAAATTTAGCCTAGTTTTAAGAAACATTGAATTCAATTGTGATAGAAAGAAAAACCTTATTGTGAACATGGCAAAATGCCATGGCATGCAAAAACAATTTATTAGAATTTCACTAAAAACCTCAAAACTGTAAGAAAAATCAGTGAAAACTGATATTTCTAAACCTCTCATGAATAAATTAAGGGGAAGAGAATCAGTCCAAAAACGTCTCCATTCACAATGGAAAAACTAGAACACTTATATCAGCTTTTCCAATCTCTATACTTCCAAGTAAATTCATTTTGTTCTTTCGCTTAAAAAGGAAACTTCATGGTTGCCTTCTTTAGTGTTAATTCTAGTCAAATCAACTTTTGAATCATATATTTTGAAGCAACCGATCATATGATAAGTTGCTTCCATTTTTTTCCATTTACATTCTTTATGTAGGGAATAATAAAATCAAGATTGTTGATAGGTCACTGTTGGCAATAGCTAGGATTAGATCCATTGTTTTATCTTCATCTATTAATATTGTTGATGGGTTATTCTCACTAATGGCTAGGATTGTATCCATTCCATCCATAACCCTACATAATGTTCATCATGTGCCTAAACTGTCTTGAAATCTTTTATTCATAAGTAAATTAATTAACTATCTCAAGTGTCAAGCTAATTTTTATCGCCTCTTAAAGAGAGTTTGAATAAATAGTCTTAAAAGGATGATTATAGTGCTAAACAAGGCAGAGGTCTTTATTTTTTTAAGATAGAACTAATCCTGAAGAAGTTTAGAGCACATATTTTCAATCTATTACTATTTCTAGCGATTTAATGCTGTGACATTATAGGTTGAGGCATCCAAATTTTCATTACTTAAAACATTTGTTGCTTAGTTTATTTTTTTAAAAAAAAGTCTATATTAGGGATGACAATGAATAGAGTGGATTTAAGCATCCGTAATTATCCAATCCATTTTTTACAAATTTGGATATTACAGATTCAAATATTATAATTACTATCCATAGCAGATTTAGAGTAAATACGAATATGAACCCTCAGACATCTATTATCTGTATTTGCATTTCTTATATAGATAACAAATTTGGATATCCGAATCTATTCTATGAATCTGCATTACACATGCGGACAACAGATTTGGATATCTAAGTTTGCTATTCAAATTCACTTTTGTAAAATATTTAAAATTTATGCTAAATGCAGAAATTAAACCCTAGCCTACAAAGTTTACCTTTAGACACTTTATCAAGTGAACTAATCTTAGCTTTTGAAATAATATACTGCTAAAATTAATTTATATAAAATATAATAATAATTTTAAAATATTTTTCAAAATAAAATTAATAATAAATTAATTATAAAACTAAAATTAATTATGTTAAATACCTTTAAATTTTAATGATACGTGATACTTTTATAAAATAATATTTGATAACTTAATCAGTTTAATTAATTAAATTATTCTAATGACATAAATATCCTTATCCTATAACATAATATGAGACTTTTTTTCCTACACGTATATTATAATATAACACAAACATATTGTATATAATATAATATATAATTGTAATGATATGGATTATATATGATTACTAAATACTTATATATTATAGTATGATAGCATATTATATGTTATAATATCAATACTTATATAATTTTGTACAATTACATTACATAATATTTAAATAAATCTTTTATTTATATATGCTTATTTATATTTTTATATATAACTAATATTTTTAAATAATATATATGATATAACATTATTTTGATATAATATAATTATAATACGAGAAGAGATTTACTTATACTAGTATAAAAATAAATTAGTTTTGCATACTTGCATAACTTTTTATAATATTAATATTTTAATAAATTGGTCATCAGCTTTAGCAATTTAATTATACTCGTTATACATATAAAGTTAGAAATCGATCAGTTATCTTCATCATATCAATTGAGAATATTGTTTTTCAATATATATTTAATTGTTAATTTTTTTTAATTGAGCAAATAGTTAAATATTTTTAATTTAATTAAAACTCGACTTTTATGATCTATGTAAATAGAATACAAAATATGATGGTTTGATTAAATAAATATAAAATTTATAAAGAATTAGGAAAGTATGTAAAATTAAGTTAATTTTATATTAGTGTTAAGTGAATCTCTCCTCTTATAATATATAATACTATGTTAGTACATGTATGTAATATCAATAGCATTTTATGCCTGCTATGTAATACTATCAATAGTATTAAAATATTATATTATATAATGTATTATTGTGTAATATTTAAATTAATATATAACATATGATATGATGTAATACTATATGGTATATATTATGATTTACCATATTAAGTAATTATATAATACGTATCATATATTTATTTATACTTTATGATTAATGGCACTTATATTATATGTGCATCTTATTAATAATATAACTTTATAAAATTAGTATATATTTTAAGTTAGAGTATTATTATACAAATATATTTTACATTATTGTATTATTATACACTTTATGTTACTAATTGTTTCTAGTTTATGGAACAAATATTTTTAATTAATGAAGCTAGTTCTTCATATTATCTAACTTGCTTTTATATCTTGGAATTGTTATTTTGTTATCTAATTTGTTATTTTTTTGTATTTTAGAACTTAGTTGTTAGTTGTTAATCATGAGTGACTTTGAATTAAAGTAACTTTTGTTTAATTCTATAGTTTTCCTTTTAAAAAAATTTTTGACTTACTGAATTCTTTTTTTTTTTTTTGCGGATTCAGATACATAACAAATAATGTTATTTTGAATTTGGATTTTTTTTGTGGATTTCGATATATGACAGATAATATTATTTAACTTAGATTTGAATTCGGATTCTGATAATAATGTGCGGATTTAATTTGAATTTAAATTTTAGGACAATTTTGTATATTCGGATAATACAAAAGTTATAAATATTCGATTCACTGCCATCCTTAATCAATTTTCATTTCAATTTGAGTTTTTTGAGTTAGCTAAGCATCATCGCTCATATTTTCCTCCAAAGCCACATCAAACATCAAAACCATATTTGTTGATCTATACTGATGCTTAGAGACCACCTTTTGGCAAAAAATGGCTTGTTACTTTAGTTAATAATCACAAAAGGGTAAGTTGGGTATCCTTGCTAAAAGACAAATAAAAAATAAATGAGGTTTTCAAAATTTATACTATGGTGGAAACATAGTTTCAACAAAAAAAATAAAAATATTTAGAAGTGATAATGGCAAAGAATATTTTAACAAGATCTTAAGTGATTTTTTTCTTGAAAAGAGGCATAATACACCAAAGTTCTTGCAACGATACACCCTCACAAAATGGCATTACTGAATGAAAAAGTGAACATCTTTTAGAAGTTGTTGGAGTGTTGTTGTTTACTAATAAGGTTCTTAAGTATCTCAAGCTCTTCTAACAGCTGTATACCTTATAAATCGAATGCCTACAAAGATCTTGAAATTTCAGCACCTTTAAGTGTTATTAAATAAAGGCTTTCCCATATGTAATTTGTCTTCTGAATTATCTTTAAAAGTGTTCAGATTTATTGTTTTTTTTTGCATATCAATGAGCAAAATTATGAAAAATTAAATCCAACAAGCACAAAAATGTGTTTTTTTAAGGTATGCTCCAACTCAAAAAGGATACAAATGTTATGATTCTAACTCAAAAAACATGCTTGTCACAATGAATTTCATCTTTTCAGTCTAAACCATATTTTGACACTCATATTCAAGGGAAGACAAATATTGAAGATTCAAAACACTCTAAGAATAGACCAAGTCTTTTACAAACATAGAACTTAATGTTTTAAATAATGAAAATCTGATTCTAAAGTCGACAGAGCCATCTTATAAATTTCATAAAAATAGCAATGGAGGAACAATAGGTATGAAAGAACTTTTTGTTTACTCAAGAAGGAAACAAATTCACAACAATGAGTTCAATGCCTCTCAACAATGTCAAGAATCCAAACTACAAATTATTTAAAACTGCACTGAATTTTTAGGTAACCTTTATCTTAAACTAGTCCAAGTTAGTTTGTTTAATTCTAAGTCTAGAATATCTGATCTTAATATTCCCATTACTATTCGTAAAGGTGTTATAAGTTGTACCAAGTATCCCATGTCAAACTTTGTGCCTTACAAAAATTTGTTACCATTTTTTGTATTTACCTCATGGTTATTTTGAATGGTGATCCCAAAAGCTGTGCAAGATGCTTTCAAAGTTTCAAAGTGGAAGCAGGCTATTCGAAAGAAATGCGAGCTCTTGAAAAAAATGAAATATCAAAGATAATAGATCTGCCGGAGGAAAAAAACAGTTGGTTTCAAATGGGATTCACAACCAAGTACAAGTCAGACGGATCTCTCGAGCGATACAAGGCAGGTTTGGTGGTTAAAGATTTCACTCAACCATATGGTATTGACTATCTCGAAACTTTTGACCCCTAGCAAAGTTAAGCACTATGAAGCACTTGTATTAATCATAATGAGTTTGAATGACCCATAAAAAAAATTGATGTGAAAAATGCATTTCTTAATGGTGATTTAAAGTAAGAAGGTTGCATGGATCCACCACAAGGTTTTGAACAGAAGTTTGGGTTAAAGATATGAAAATGAATAAGTCTTTGTATGGATAGAAACAATTTTCTAGAGCCTGGCTCGGGAGGTTCATCTAGCTTGTAAAGGGTCAATAATATATTCGGGGATAGACAGATCTCACCGTGCTTGCAAAGAATTCAACTAATGGAGGATAGTCATTCTCATAATTTATGTGCATGATATTATTTTAATTGGGGATGACATAGTTGAAACAAAGTGATTAAAGCAGTCTCTGGCCTTTCTGAATTTAAAATTAAAGATTATGGCATTAGTAAAGTATTTTCTTGGAATAGAGGTAGCTCAACCAAAGAAGGGGATTGTAGTTTCAAAAAGAAAATATGTCATTAATCTACTCAAAGAAAATAGGGACGTGCGCTTTTCATTCTATAGGGACCGCTGTTAATCCTAATTAGAAGCTCAGAGACAGCAAAGGTGACCTAGTAAACACAATATAATACCAAAAGCTACTTATCAAGCTTATCTATTTGTCCTATACTAGGCCCAATATTGCATTTGCTATTAGTCTTGTGAGCTAATTCATGCACATTTTGAAGCTCTGTACCGAATTCTAATATATTTGAGAGTTTCCCACAAAAAGTCTGTTCTTTAACAAGAATAACCAACGAGGCATTGAGGCCTGCACTACTGTTGATTAGGCAGGATCTATTACAGATTGAAAATCAACATCAGGTTATTGCACGCTTGTGTGGGGGAACTTAGTGACATAGAGAAGCAAAAAGTAAAGTGTAGTTGCTCAGAGTAGTATCGATGTAGAACTTAGTGACAACAAATGAATCCCTCATGGAGTTTACGGGATGATATGGCTGAAGAGGGTTTTGGAAAAGCTAAGGAGCCGTGCAACTAGGCCCATCAAGTTTTGTTGCGACAACAAAGCAACCCTTAGCATTGCACACAACTCCATTCAACACGACAGAACGAAACATGTTGAGTTTGAAGGGGAGCTATTTGTATGTCATTTGTTCCAACTTCATAACAAATAGTAGATGTTCTCATAAAAGGATTGGACAAACCAAATAATGAGTTTATTATCAGCAAGCTGGGCATGATAGACATTTATGCATCAACTTGAGGGGAGTATTAGTTAGTTTAGGAAAGTTAGACTAAGAAGTTAATTACTGATTTTTTGGAATTAAATCAATTATTGATTCATAACTTTTAGGAATCAATTATGCTTTCATTGTTGAAAGTTTCTGTATTTTAAATAGGATATTTATTAAATTAAAGATCTCCATTGCCTAAAATCAGGAATTCATAGCTTAATGGTTTTTATAAATATTATAGTGTTTTTTGGCTGAATAATACATAGAAGAATCAAATTTTTTCTTCTAAAATTACATTCGGTCACTTTTATTATTATTTTTTATTGACTTGAAAAGTTTTGAGATAATTCTTATGAATTTGATTAAGAAGCTTGGAGTATAGCTTTAGCCTCTTAAAGGTAAAAAAGGAGAACTCATTTTATCAAAAGCTGGATTGAGTTATGACTATCTGCCTTATTGAGTTGGTTTGGGAAATGGGTTCTAGTCTCATGATTCAATATGTGGATGCTGGATGATGTGATTATGTCATGCATTTCCTGGATTTTTCTCCTTGTTTGGACTTATCTGTTCTGGTATTTGACACGTGAAATACTCGAGTCTTTTGAGGACATGGCTACAAGCATGAATAGAAGAAAACGCATTCCTCATTGATATCCATTTTGTTAGAGAAAAATATGGAGACTATGAACATTTTTGAGCCTTGGATTTTTCCGGTATTCGTTAAGTTTGGTATTTTGTCTTTTGAGTTTCATAGATAGGGAAGCAATTGGGTTGGCTATTTGATGGGCTTTGCGGGTATGTTTTGTCCTCAGGTTTCTTCATGAAGGTTGATTATTGAGGTTTTGGATCTGTGCTATTGTTTTCTTGGTTCATGAGTGATTTAGTTTTTCAAGAGTTTGTAGGGCATCTTTGATGCTTTTTTGTGAGTTGGTGAGAATGCTTTTTCACCCTTTGACTCACCTTGTAATGAAATTTCCTTGGCTTAGAAAAAAAAAAAAAAAAGCTCAAGTCCCAATGTTCTCTTCCATTTTACTTCCATGAGGTATGCCATTGTGATCTATTGTTCAATCTTCACCTCCCTCCCTCCCCCATTTGTTACCTTGAGGTTCCATCTCAATATAGAAATTTAGTTTTTCATTTAAATATGGAAATCATGAAAATGAAATCTTGGACTGTTTAATAAAATAATGTGTTTAGTTTTGTATATTTCATCGTATGTTTTACAGTATTTATAATTTTGTGAGCATCAATATGCAACCTAGAAGCCGATTGTCACTTAAGAAAGTCCATCATCTGTTGAGAGCAAAAGAATCACCTGAATACATACGTAAAATATTGGCCCAGTAAAAGTTAAGCATGTCAATTTTCTTACAACCATGTTTGAGTGCGTGACATTATTGAGCTGGACCTTTGGTCAAGGATGTATTTCTTGTCTTAGTGGGTTCTTACTGATCTTTTTCTATATATGGTGGCTTAGTAATTCATTTAACAAGAATTTGTATAAGTTTTGAGGCGGCTTTTCTTTTCTGATCGAAGGTTACATGGCAAAACTCAAAACTACATCAAGTAAGAAATTCCTGAGCCCCTTTTAATTGGCTGTTATTTTTCATCTTTATCTTAGCTTCTTTAAAAACTTATATATCAATATGCTGTTTGTTTATTATCCATTTGTATCTTCTCTCAATTCGTGATTTCTGTTTGTTTCTCGTATATTAGAAAATGTGAAGTTATATGAACATCTTAACTGCTCATAATTTGTGTTACATTTTATATGCATCCCCTTGACTACTGGCAATTAGAAGTATTTACATACTGAGCCTTGTTCAGTTCTTGGTTTTTGATTTTCTTTTTCCTGCTATCTTGCTTTGTGTATGTGCTTATCTTGAGTATTATAGGAGAACTGGTTTGAGGACAGAAGTGATATTTCAGTCCGTAGCGCTCATGTGTAACTTGCTTGCTGAAAACCACAAAAGACAAGATAGTTTCTTTGCAAGTACTCTAGTTTTTAGTGTCTTAATATCCATATTGGACAATTGCACATCATGCGTGTGTCCAACGTGGCGGTTGCTTTGGCAAAGGGTAGTTACTAGGATGTCCTTTCTGGTGCATATTGAGATCAGAAGAATGAAAAGGGTAGCAACCTATATCGGTCAGGAATAAGCTTTTATCTCGTATGATAGATAGAAAGAGATTAGGTAGTTCTAATAACAGAATGAAGTTGTCCTGGAACAATTCCTGGAGAGATGAGGTGCAACTGTAATTGCAGATCCACATTGTTGAAGGATATTGTAACCTTAAACACTGGTCTGATAAACATCTGTGAACGATTTTTTTGATGATAGTGCTGTATGGCTGCCAAAATTTCAAGGACATTTTTTAAACTTGAAATTATAGTTGATTCAACCTTGTAAGGAAAGCTCTATGGCTGGTCTTTGTTTTGTTGATTAAAACTCGTGATCTATTTGTGGGTTTTCCAGTTGTCGTCGTGACCTTTACTGTTTTTCTCATCATCTATTTTCTGTTTTGCATGTACAGTTGTGTGCCTACATTCTTGTGAACATTTTACATGTAGTAGTCGAGTATCCTTTGGGGCAGTCATACTTAAGTAATTGCGTACCGTCATGACTGAATGAACTGAAACATTCCTTTGAATAGTCTATAGGCTCTGTTCTATTGAGTGTAGTGGCATTTTACATCCAACACCTCGGTTAGATTTGTTATTGATTTATCTTTTCACTTGAAATATTTTGTAATCTTCATGATTTGATTAAACTTAACATTCATGATTTAACTAGTATTCATGAAGTGACAAGTCAGTGGCTGTATTTTTATCTTTAATATTTAATATATCTTAGGTATATCTTAAGCTTTTTCTTGGTGTTATGACTAATCATAAACCTTATCTTTGTGATGTGATTAGTCATAAGCTTTAATATCTTTTTTGTTTGTTTGTATTTATTTGTTTATGGTGTAGAACTAGTATAAATAAGAATGAAAACCTTAAGCTCAACATACCAAGAGCTATGCCATGCAAACTTGTTTTCTTCTATTCTTTCTTTAGTTTTCCTCTCAATTTTCACCTTTAGATTTTTTCTCTTCATTTCATCTTTAGTTTATTTTATTCTTTACAAATCCATCATTTTCCGTCATAACTTAAGATTCCTATGTTATAACTAACAATTGCAACAATTGTACAAATAAAAAATGGAGTTATATTCTAACCAATCATATGCCTAAACTTGTTGTATGGTAGGATGATAATTAAGGTTTTGGAAGATTTCAATGTGAAATGTCTTTTTTCTGATGCACCAAACAGTCTGTTAAGAGTTTAAGGTACAATACAAGATGTCAGCAGTACATTTTAATTTTCACCCTACACTACCTGCAGATATTAAAATTGGTGGCAACCTATCAAATTAGGGATTTAAATCTAAATATCTTCTTAATGGAGCATGCTTGATCCAGTTTAAAATTTATGTATCAGGAGATATTATTCCTTGTAAGAAAGAAGTTCAGACAAATCTAATCCAATTGCCTTCTTTAGTTCTATAGGATTTTGGTAGTTTGTTTAGTTGTTTCCTTTACAAGGTCAATTTTGTATCCAAAAATCAGCTGTTTAATTTGTACTGTATTGCAGTATGCACAAGTGCATGCATATGACTAAGTGTAGTATTTAAAGACACCCTCATACATCGCTAGGGCCCATCAAATTCATTGTGTTTTACCAGTCAATTACCGGCTTGAATTGCAAGTTCAGATAAAAGCATTTAGGAAACAGCTCGAACATAGTACAGACTGAATCAGTTCTGTTATAGTTTGCATTATAATACCAGAGTTGCACTAGATCAACTTCTTCGAATCTCTTCACATTAGCCCTCATTCCTTTTGCGGTTATTCACTTAGCTCTTGATTTGGAATTTAGTTGGTGTTAACATTCGATTTGGTATCAATCATTGTTATTGAGGTGGGTGAATGTACCAGCAGATATAAATCAGTGATTTAAAGAGAAAATGGGTTTGAGAAGGGAGAGGGGTATCCAGAGGTGTGGAGAGTTAGAGACGTCGTCCGGAACTCGTCCGTTAGAATGATGATTCAATGAGAGATAATTCAAGTTCTAGTGCTTCAGCGCTTTAGACAGCATAGAATGAGAAAATATTCATTATTTTAACACGTGTTAAAGGAATAATAGTTGGAGGTTTAGGAATGTGATGCGAGCTCCGTTTTGCAAACAAGTATAGGCCGCTGAACCAAGAGATTAACATGAATTGGTTGATATCGCTCTTCTGCTCTGCTTGAATACCATCCATGCATGTAAAGAACCAAGTGGGATTTTTGAGGAAAATGGAGCAGTTGAGAAGCTCCTTTGTGTGTTATTAACTCTTTAAACGGAAAAAAAAAAAAGTTGATAAAAAATGGTAGCCTCTAATATACATCTTGGAACAATATGGTGCAGTGTTAATTTTAAGAGAGGAGAAAGCGAAAGGACAAAACTTCACAAGAAACATGAAGATAGCTGTGCAAATGATATTATTTGGACTCTGCGTAGAGTGAGTGAAAAATGATGCCCAAGAGCAACAATTTTGCATTCTTATTTTTTCCTGCACTTTGAAATAGATTATGAGTTGATGTTCCTCCGATCTTCCTGGGGAATTTGATTAGGATACTGAAAAGTTAAGACTAAAGTATATTAAGCCGATCTTCATGAGGAGAAATAGCCTCGTTGGTATTTCGTTCTGTCTTTTTCTTCTTCGGAGCTGCATGATCGAAAAATAATAGTGAGCTTGCAGCTTCAATGTAACTCAATATTAGCTGGCAATCCATTTTAAATTTACCATTGATTCATTTCAACACTATTGCTATTGGTGTTGATGGTCTCGGATTCCTGAATTTGCGATGAGACATCTGATTTCCCTATTAGCAAACTTGACAAACTCTTGCAGAACTGCTTGTCATTATATATTGGCTTAGAAAATAATCATCGTTCAGCTAAGATAATCAAAACTTAAGAGAACTGACTGTCATACCTCTTTGTAGACTGTTAGTTCTCCTGCAGATTTTGATATTTCTACAAAACAATTTGTGGGAGAAACCACAATTACCTGACATGGAAACATAACATGGTGAGACTCGTTGATATATTGTATTATAGGAAGAGAATATTAAAAGTAATTACCTCAGCTGATAAGTCATAAGATGATCTACAAAATCTAGTCATCTTCTGTTTTGGATGAATTTTCATCTGATAAGGTGAAAAGCAATAATTTAGATACAAATTCAGTCACTTGTCGAAGAATTCTGAACATGCGTGGTTTTTCACCTTGAAAGTATTTGTCCTTTCAACTGACAGACTCACATCCATTGCAGCTGCTTCTATTTTCTTTATGGTTTCATTAACTGTATGCTTGGATCCAATTTTTGTCCTCTGCCTTTTGCCATCCTATGTTAGAAAAAAAATGGTTTACTTAATTTAGGAATGATCTAAGGATGCTCGTCTGATGTAAACACTTATTTGGACTTAACAGACTCGCCTGTCCTTCAAAGAGACCTGATAAATCCAGATCTTGTGACATTGCTATCAATTGGAATGCATTTATGAAATTTGAGTATTTGTGTGTCTTCATCCCTGGGTTGTCTTCCTGTATGGTATTTCAGATGGTTGAGATTAAGCCATGAAACTCTTATGTTAATACTAATTAGAGATTTACCTCAACTGTACCGAAGGCAGCACTAACATCATCCAAGTATATTTTCTCATCATAGTCATAACCGCATGAAGGTATATAGTCCTTTTGAAACCATGCATCTTCAATGATTTCTGGAATTGTTATCCTCTGCAGTAATATGAGGAGAAATTCCTATTAATATTATATTTTTAACTTGGAAATCTCTATCTCATACTGTCTCGGCGTTATACCTTTTTGGGATTTGGATCAAGTATTCGGGCAATCAGCTTCCTCTGACATCCTGTAAACCACGGTGGACATATGTATTCTGCTCCAGATATCTTCAGATAAGTGGAAGCATCAGTGAAGGGTAACTTATTGTACCTGGTGAAGGTTACGTTCCTACATGCAGATGCATACCTTCTTGTATAAAACCAGAAGACTACGATCATCAAACGGTAAATGGCCAGCAAGTAGTTCAAAAAGAATGACACCGCAGGACCAAATATCAGCAGCTGCTCCATCATAGCCCTTATTTGCAAGCAGCTATCATCAAGAAGATGAATTATCAGTCTAATCAAGTAAAGTCCCTTTTTGGAAGAAAGTTAGCTGTTGGTCCAAATTTCTCTACGTTCTTTTAGGCCATTGAATTTAGACAGTTTAGAAAATGGGACAGGAAGAGATGTCTCGTACCTCGGGTGCTACATAGCAGGGAGAGCCGCATGCCGTAGTTAGTATATCTCCAGGCTGTAATATATCTGAATTTTTAGCCAAATTTCCATGATAATTGTCTGGAATTAATTTAGAAAATTTGAAAATTTATTTAAGAAAATGGCAAGGCTGTGTGACTACCTTCCTCAAAGCACTCAGTCCAAAATCAGTTACTTTAAGGTTTCCCTTACTATCCAAAAGCAAATTCTCTGGCTGTATGGAAAAAGATTTGACGCCGATCTTAATGAGTTTACATGACTTCTCTTTGTGCATTTGTGAAGAAGGGAAAACTTGAATGTTACAAATACCTTTAGATCTCTGTGGTACACTCCTCTTCTATGGCAATGGTCCATTGCATCTATTAATTGCTGGAAAAGTTTTCTTGCCTCTGCTTCACCCAATTTTTTGGCATAAGACTGGATATAGTAAGGGCAAAGAGGATTAGAAATGTAGATTGAAAAGTTTTAGATCCAGATTTTATTGAATCCAGGTGCGGTCCGATTATTCTCACCAATTTGTCTGAAAGTTGTCCTCCTGAAATATATTCCATTATTATGTATATCTTCGTCTTGGAGCCAATAACCTGCAACCAGGATTCATCTCTAAAGATGAATGAGAGTGCAAAAATTGGCACAAGTTAATAAAGTCCTGAAATACAAAAAAACACACCTCATGTATTCTCACAACGTTGGGATGATGCAAAAGCTTCATGGTTCGTATCTCTCGCTGTACCTGAAATTTGACTGTTGATTAGTCAGCCGTAATAATCTTTTTATTTTATTTTTTTTGGCATGTTTATGTCAGGCCAAGACATTGATAAAGAACAAGGCATATAACAAAGCAAGGGTTGGAAAATCGCCTGATACTTGAGATTGCTTTCCATCACCATGGCCTTATCGATAATCTTGATGGCAACATGATGCCCCGTGTCGGTGTCTACAGCCAGCTTGACCTTTGCAAAGGTACCTTCTCCAATAGTTCTGCCTAGCCGATACTTCCCTATTGTTGTTGGAAACCCCATTATCAATATCAAAAAGAAAGTCCAATCTATTCTTCTCCTCAGAAAAACACGCAAACCCAATCGTTCTCCCGCGTCCTCGGAGAAACAATTAGATGTTCTTCCTATGCTCCTTGCAGATGTTCCTTGTATCCTCTATGCTCCAAACTTGTTTTGAAAACAGATCCGAATCCACTTAAGTTGGAAGGTAACTCATGCTTCTTCCCGGCTACTCCCATGTCCATATCCTCCTATGCGTTATTAAAATGCCTGATAATAAGAGGTCTCATAATTTAAAATAATTGTGATAGTAACCTTCAATCTTTGAAGTTGTTGAGGACTTTATTTGAACGTGTCTTTGCGTTGAAGGTAAGATGATTCGGCTGCTTTGTGGGCTAGTTGGTGAGAGTGAAGAAATTTGCATGTTTTGAATGGAAGTTGGCTGCTGTGTCAGCTTCACGTGCTTTAATATCCTCATCTCTAGTCCGAACTTGGCCTTGTTGGATTAGAGCACAAATTACTTGATACCGTATGGATTTTAATACGTTCCCACCTATTTGCACTTGTACCTGAAATTTTCTTTTCCTGGCTTATGATTTGGATTCCTCATGCCAGCTTTCTATTATTTTTTTCTAATATTTTACAATACAATTTTAATTACCGTTTATAATTTATACGTGATCTTATCTATTCTATATAGAAAATATTTAATTATGTGTTACTAATTTAGTTAGTAAATTTATTAATATAAATTCAAATAAAGTTGTTATAAATATAAAGATGTATGTCTTTTAACATCATGCAACTAATTAATCATCCATGTTAGTTTATTAATGAAAGATAGCTTTTCAAATTCGGAGTTAATCATTATACTTTATTCTGTATAATTTTATTTTTTATATAAAACTAACACTTATAAACCTATCCAATTTTTTTCGTATTTTTTTAAATTGATTTTTTTACTCACATGATGAATATGTCAAATTCTAATACATATATATGGTTTCGATAAATGCATCAAAATTTATAAGTAAAAAGTAACGAAGGTGAGCTAGCCTTTTAATTGGTGTGAACTCTAAATTTAAGCCATTTATAGATTTTCTACGATTAACTCTATTATGATGATTTTTTTCTTTCCCATTCGGCCTAAGGCTCCAATCACTGTTACATTTGCTCCATCGAATTCAATTCTAACAACAATCACACTTTTCACATTTCATATTACTAGTCCAACCCTTTGATTTGATCAGTTTGAAATTCGAAGCTAAATCATCTAAAAATTTTGAACGATTAATTCCTTTCCGATTATTTTTTTTCCCTTTTTTGATCCCAAACTCCAATCACTATTACATTTGCTCCACTGAATTCAATTTTAATTCCCATCACATTTTTCACATTTCATACTACTAGCCCAACCCTTTTGATTCCATCAGTGTGAACTTTGAAGCTAACTCATCCATAGATTTTGGAGGATTTACTCCATTAATTCCAATGATTTTTTTTCTTTCTTTTTTCAGTAAGACTCCAATCACTATTATATTTACTCCATTGAATTCAAATTTATCATTGATCACATTTTTCACATTTCATACTCCTAACCGAATCCTTCTGATTCGATTGATGAAAACTTAAAAACTAAGCTATCAGTAGATTTTAGACAATTAACTCCAGTACAATGAATGAGACCCCAATCACTATTATATTTGCTTCATTAAATTCAATTTTAAAGTAAACGTCCGACCCCTTTTTTTTTTTGTTAATACATTAGTTGTGAACCAATGACAATTCAACAACTCTCCGCGGAAAAAAAAAAGAGTATAATTATTACTCTCGTTTTCCTTCAAATTTTAAAGCATGTAGAGGCAACCCCAAAAATAAAATGACAGCTAAAACTTTTAGCTCAGGGTGGGAGGCAGCCATTACTTGTCATTGCGTTTACATTTCAAGACTCCTCAAAATCGTATGTTGTGGGCTCTTCAGCCCTTGAAAATTGGGTGGCGATGGGGGGTAGACAGTGATTGGTGTCGGGTAGGTTTCAATGCTTCTTTGTATTGGATGTAGGTAAGGTGAGCATGAAGGTTAGTTACAATTATATTATTACTACTGCTACTAGGCTCCAAATTGGGAGAGAAAATCACATTTTCCACATTTTCCACATTTCATCATCATTTTCTTCTTTTATTTACATCATGGATATGATAAAAATTATTAAAATACTGCATAATTGAAATTCATCTAGCCACCTATGCATGCAAGCTAAGCATATTTAAAAGTGCAATAAATTATCTTTAATTAGTTTCTATTATGAGTTAGTGGATGATAACCCAATATATGAAAAGGTATGATTAGACCCCATGTAATTTCTCTTTCTTATCTCATCTTATCTTGCAGCCAAACAAATCAGAATTAAATCAGATTTTCTAAGTTATAGCACTAATTATCATGAAAGTTTATTTGTTATTCATCATCTTCTCTCTCTCTAAATTTATACTGATTTAAAATTTTATTTTGATGAATTTATTACTTAATTTAATTAATTTATATAATCATTTTTAAGAAATGATTTTAAGAAATTTGATATTTAAATTCTAATATGTACAGCTTTTTTCTATTTCAAATTCTCACCTTTTTATATAAAACAATCACTTTAGTTTAAACCTTAATTCGCCAAAGTATTTCATGATTTATGGAAATATAATTAAGCAGGGTTGGCTTATTACTTATACTAATCTTGTCCAAAAATACAATACAAGCATAGCAAGCCATGGTGGAGGAAGCGGGTGGTGTGGTGTGTACGGAGCCCAAAATGAAAAGGAAGAAGGAAAATGAAAAAGCAAACCAACTTAATGATTTACTAGTTCATTTTTTTAATCGTATTTCAACATTTTAAAAAATTATTGTAAGGCAACCAAGTTTTTCTAAATTTTACGAATTATTTAATCATTTTGCACATGCATACGTGTAAAATTTTCAAATTACCTATTCTATTAGTAACAAATAATAAAAGATTTATATTTGATACAAGATGATGTATGGATTTATTTATTGATAATAAATTATACGATGTTACATCATTATAAAAATAAGCTTATTATATATTTTTATAAATTTTAATTTGATTCATTAATAGTGTGTAAGATTTATACAATGTAAATATATGAAATATACTAATAAGATTATAAATGTTATTATATCTGATTTTGTATTATCTTGCTAAAACGTTATAAATCATTAATACTCTTAAATTTTAATGTTTGATATTACAAGAAAAAAATAACAATGAGTACAAACTGTTTAAATCAACCTTTAAAAAAAAGTAGAAAATTAATCTTTTTTTTACTTGTAAGGACATTTTTTTACTTGTCTTTTCTTGGTGATCATATTTTCACTTCTCAAAAATGTTATAGACATAGAACTTATCATAATAAGGGTTGAGAAAAAAAAATTATGAGGCAATAAAGTTACTGCTATTATTACTTCATAACATTACAATCACAATTTTTTTTTTAAAGCTTTAGGTTTAGAGGTCTACACTAAGGATTAGCTAATAATTTTTCATATATGTTTTTTATCAATATTACCAAGGCAAATTATTTAAAAAGAAAAAGTAAATATTTCCCACTATGTTAAAACTTTTCAATCTTTTTAAATAGAAATATTAGATCATTTTTTAAAACAATAATCTTATTTGTGATTTAGATTTATAATCATATGTTATTCGTAAGTTGTTAAGAAATAAGATGATATGATTATCAAATGTAGATCATTTTAATTTTTGAATGATCATCTATATAAAACACTTTTTAAGAGACATATATCATTTTGCTTATATATATATATATATATATTCTTAATTCACGTATGATCTCTTAATCTCTATTTAATTAATTTACTTGAAAAGGATATTATATGTTTTTCTTTCGAACCTACAACCTCTAAGAAGAGGTTAGCAATGAACACACTTCATTAATTCTATTTATAAAATTTAAAAATTTCATTTGTGACCAATGAAATAATTTTTTAAATATAATATATATAAAAAATAAAAATAAAAAAAATTACTTATGTACCATTTGAAATGCCACTAAATAAAGAATATAATAATAATAAATTATATCTCAACAACCATATACTTTATGGAATATGCAGAAGGTTTTAAAAATTCCCAAAAACTTACTTTTCTGGACTGGTTGAGAGTAACCACCGAATTCCATTCATAAATTGTAATCTTAACAACAATAATTAACTAATATGTAATTATTAGATAGTACATGCTTAATCAATTTCAAAACCCAATTCCATTTTTACTGATCGTATGCATCAAACGTCAACTTATATATATATATATATATATATAT
>JBBYHO010000020.1:6802332-6814904 GCA_038382025.1 Adansonia gregorii | reverse complement strand
TAATCATAATTAAGCTTAAAGAGAGAACCCCACTTTATATAAATTATTTTTCTAACCTAGAGCTTTGTGAGTTTCGTGACTTAAGATTAATTACTTTTGGATGTTAATCAATGTGTATCAAGTCCACGAGCCGTCAACAAACAATAATTATTTATATCATGTGTCTATAATCTAAGGTAAAAGCTCAAATCTTGACAAGTACTGGTCAACTGCCGACGTTACAAAAGCCTGACAGACCTCATAGGAAATTTAGAGCTTGCCAGGTTGTATTCTTCGTAAGAGATTACTAGATTAGGCTGGGTTGTAGGTTGCAGACAATGGGTTTCCGTCTCTTCGAGCCTAACACTTCCCACGTCATTCATTCAAGTTTGTCGAACCTTGACATCAAAACCTCAACTTTGCAACGCTTATAATTTAGGGTATATTTGTTTTTGCTAAAAATTATTTTAGAAAGACGTGAGCTTTTGTATGTTTGTTTCAGTTTGATTAACATAAAATAATTTAGTGACTAATAGAAAAAATATATATTTTTTGACAATTGTCTTTCCTTTTCAAAAGGAAAAGAAAATTTTCAAAATGAGCTTTCTTAAGTAATATGATTTTTAAATTAAAATTTAATTTAAGTCAAATATTATTATAATATAATTTTTAATATTTATATCTTAGATATTATTAAAAATACATATTTATATTTTAATGATATATAATATAATAATTTTATTTTAATAATAAATAATAACTTATTAATATAATTATATTATTTATTAGTTTAATAATAAATTGTTATATTATCAATATTTTAAATTTCAAATAGTATTTATAATATTTTATTGAAAGCTGTTTTACATTACTATTTTTAGTAATAAATTTTATATAAATTATACTTTATAAAGATTTAATAATAAATGTTTTTAATATAAAAATATTAATATTTTAATAGTAGAATTATTAATAGAAATAATATTTTAATATTTTAACTATTTTAAAACATTTATATAATTAATGTTTTAATAATAAATAGTGGTATTTTAAGTTTTTTATATTAATATAATATTTTAGTATAAAATATTATTATTAAAATATACTATTTGAAATAGTAATATTAAAAATAATTTAATGATAAACAGTTTCTAATATTTTAATTAATATTTAAGTCAATATTACAATTTGGAAAATGTATACACTACTTTAAATATTAATATCATTAATACTTTAATAATAAATAGCATTATTTTAAGTATTTAATATTTATGATATTTTAGAATTAAATATTATTATTAAAATATTATTATTTGAAATATTAATATTTTAATAATAAATAGTTTTTATTTTTTAATATATATGTGAACAACATTCAGATATTCCGCCATCCAAAGCATACTTTCTAGAACACGAGGGCTATACTTTGCTAGTATATGCGCCACCTTGTTTCCCTCTCTTCTTGCATGTTGGATCGTATAGTCTTCAAAGTTCAGTAATGCTCTCCTTCCCTCCTCTAGGATTGGCCCGACACTGAAGAAATCGACCTCTTTCATCTTCAACTTTTTAACAATTGATACAGAGGCTCCCTTGATGATAATCTTCTTATAGCCTAACTGATCTGCCACTTCTATTGCTCTCACTGCTGCCATTGCTTCAATCATGTTAGCATCCTGCGCTCTGCCGATTGGAGTAGCAGCACAACTATGTACAAAGCCTTCAAAGTCTCCGATGGGGGCCCCGCTGATTCTCGGGGTCATTTTTTTAAAAATAAAATTATATAATAAATAACTTGAAGTTGTATAATATATTAATAAAAATAATAAAATATTAGTTTATTAGAAATTGAAATTTTTAAAATTTTTTAAGAGATAATGAACAATTCACTATAAAAGGATAAATCATTCTATTTCAACAATGCAATTACAATTAATTATAATTAGCATTAATTTTTAATATCATTATTATTTTATTTATAGAAATCATGAAAACTGTTTAAATTTTAATAACAAATTATCACATTATGAAACATTAATTGTTTCAAAATTTTAAAAGGTTAATTCATTAAAATGTTTTGTTATATTTTTTTCATTATATCAAGTGATTATAAAATTTTAAAATAATGTAATATTAAATTTTTTAAAAAAAATATTTTAATTATAGTTATTAAAATGAGTATTTTTCTTTAATTATTTCAAATTAATTGATAAAAATACCTTGTATTTGATAAAATTTTTAAAGTTAAACGAATTCATTCATAAAGACATTCATCATAATATGGTATCAGTATAAACTTAATACCTTATAACATCATATAACAATTTTTTACCATTTAACCATTGTAATATTTATTTTCTTTTATTCAATACCTAAAGTTAAAAATACACTTACATTAACTCATCTCATATTATTATTTAATATTTTAATTATTACTGATAGTTTATCAATAAAATTATTTTTAATTCAATAATATAAAAATTAATTTGATCTTATTTTAAAAAATTAAATAACCAATCATTATAAGATGTGTGATAAAAAATTAAAAGTTATTTGAATGTGTTCAATTTGACCTAAAATTTTGGATATAACACGGAAAAAAATCAATATGACACATAAAATAATATGAACACAATATGGAGATATAAACATCTAGAAATTTATACAAAATAAATTATTAACATGTCAAAATTTATAATAAATATATAATAATTTAAATATGATTATACTATAAAAATTACACAAACATAATATGAACCGATAAAATTATCTATTTTCTTTCCTTCTTTCTTTTCTTTCATTCTCTTTCTTTTTCCTCATATTTGTTTCATTTTCACCCCCCCCCCCCAAATGAAAGCTTGCCGTACGGGTCACAAGCTTATAAAAAGTAATAGCCCTTCAATTTGAAACCAATTGAAGGGTATACTTTAGTATGATATTAATTAGTGTTTGAATTTTCACGTTACTTTAGTTTTATTATTCACTTCAAGATAATTTTTAAAATATAATATAAATATAAAAGAACACAAATTTAATATGAGTATATAAATTTGACTTGATATACGTGTTTTATATATAAAAAATAAGGTAATATCAAAATTTTATTCATTTAAATTATATTTATATTTATCATTTATTCATATTAAGAAATAAAAAAATAAAAAAATATAAACCTAATAAGTCATCCAATAACTTATAATTTATAACATGATTTTACATAGTTTTTTTTCACTATTTAATTATCATAATCCAATCTATCTTATATTATGAATCTATATTTTAATTTTGTCAAAATTTACAAATATAATAATTTTTTATTCAATACTACAAAAACTAAAAATTAATATAAGTAAAAAAAATAAAGAACCAATTATTATACGTTATGTGAAACAAAAAATAAAAGTTATTTGAATATTGTTAGATATAAAACAAACATAATATAAAAAAAACTAAAATATGATATGATAAGAAAAAATAATCAAGCCGCAATATAAATATACAAATGTGTTCAAATTTATATACAACAAATGTGACATAAAAATAAGCGTTATTTAAATGTTGCTAATTAAATCTGACATTTTGGATATGATATAGAAATAACTAAAAAACAAATCCAACACAAAATAATATTACTTATAATTAAAAATGATACAACAAAAGAAAATATGACTTGAATAAATAAATATGATAAAAATTTAAATAAAATAAATTATTAAAATTTTAAAATTTATATAAATATATAATAAAAATAATTCGAATATAACTTAAATAGATTAAACAAAAATAAAAACACAAAAAATAAAAAATAGATAAAAATAGGGGCTGAAAAATAACCGGCCCTCAATTTCAAGTTAATCACGAAATTAACCCCCATTGAGAAAGGGATAACTTTAGTTTTATGTTAGAAGACATTAACTCCATCAGTGTTTCTATTTTTGGATAATTAAATTAAAAAAAATCACAAACAAGACTAACAAATTGATATGTATGTGTAAAATATATTTTTTAAAAAATAAAACATAATTAAATGGATTTATTTATTTATTTTGAAAAACTTGTGTTTTGGGTGTATTTCAACAATAATTAATTAATATTTTTGTTCGTTGATTTTGCAGTTGTCCAAAAATAGCTTCTTCTTTTTTTGGTTTAACATCTAGGTTTCATGGTTTATATCGTTCCACGTGTTCTCCTCTCATTTGTCAGCACCTAGATTCTTCGCGTCCCCCTCTTTACATAGATAGCCAAACACATCCAGAAACCAAATCAAGGGCAAATAGCTGCAGTACTCCACGTTTACTCCAAAGATCCAACCGCCCGCCCCCGTCCAAAAAAAACTAGTCCTTTCAGAGAGGAACTGGAAGTAGGAAAAATCCATTGCTTTTGATTGTTGCGGATGGGAATTGAGATAGCGAGCGTCAAGGGCCTTGCTGGACGCTGGGGCATCGCTGCAAAGACATGCGACGCATGTAAATCAGCATCAGCGGCTGTTTTTTGTCGTGCCGATTCGGCGTTTACGTGCCTGAATTGTGATTCCAGGGTCCACTCCAACAACAAGCTCGTCTTTCCTCGTCACGAGAGGGTGTGGATGTGCGAGGTGTGCGAGCAGGCCCCAGCCGCTGTCACTTGCAAGGCCGACGCCGCCGCCCTTTGCATCACCTGCGATTCTGACATCCACTCTGCTAACCCTCTGGCTAGTCGTCACGAGCGTATCCCTGTCCAGCCTTTCTTTGACTCCGCTGATTCCATTGTCAAATCCTCTCCTCTCAGTTTTCTTGTGCCGACGGATCATAATAATAATGGTTCTGATTGTCAACAGCAAGATGTAGAGCCAGGTTCTTGGTTGTTGCCCAATCCTAACCTCAATCCCAAACTCACCCTGGAAACTAACCAAGTCAAAACAGGGGATTTCTTCTTCTCTGGAATGGATCCGTTTCTTGATTTTGAGTACCAGAATTCTTTTCAACAGCATCAACAAGCAGCTATGGATAGCGTAGTTCCAGTTCAGACCAAATCAGCTACAATTCCGGTGATCAATAATGAAAATTGTTTCGATATCGACTTCGGTCGATCCAATTCGAAGTTCCCTACTTTCAACTACCAAACTCAGTCTCTCAGCCATAGTGTAAATACTTCAATCCCCTTTCTCAAATTACATAATCCAATCAATTTCCTTCCCCCCTCCCCCCCAAAATGATTTGGGTCTTTTTCTTTTGATCTTTTCTTACTTTTTTCACAAAAGGAAAATTTCCGTTCCCTTCACAATTCAATCTTCTTTTAGTAACTTCCTAAATTATACTTCGGTAAACTGATTCTTGGTACAAATTAAATAAAAACTTTCAGGTTTCATCATCGTCGCTTGAGGTAGGAGTAGTTCCAGAAGGGAATTCCCTGTCAGATATATCGTATACTTTCGGACGAACCGTGACTGATCCAAGCGTGCCCGTCTGGGCAACTACGTCTAAGAACCAAGCTCCCCAACCCCAAGTAAGTGGAATCGATCGAGAGGCTAGAGTTCTAAGGTACAGAGAGAAGAGAAAGAACA
The DNA here is from genome assembly GCA_038382025.1 of Adansonia gregorii. Taxonomy (NCBI): domain Eukaryota; kingdom Viridiplantae; phylum Streptophyta; class Magnoliopsida; order Malvales; family Malvaceae; genus Adansonia; species Adansonia gregorii. The sequence goes on along the minus strand of JBBYHO010000020.1, from coordinate 6,809,386 downwards.
GAAAATTCGAGAAAACAATTCGCTACGCTTCGAGGAAGGCCTATGCCGAGTCAAGGCCTAGGATCAAAGGCCGTTTCGCTAAAAGAACCGAAACGGACATCGAAGTTGACCACATGTATAACTCGGCTTCTTCTGCAGCTACTGCTGGTGCTGCAGCAGCTTTCATGTACGACACCCAGTACGGCATCGTCCCTTCCTTTTGAGGATTCACTAATGAATCTGATTATTAAGAGGAAAAGAAGATCCTGTAATATTCAACTGTGATATACTATCCAGATTCCAGCTAGTAGAATTTACCCTAATCCCGTTGAAATTTAAGGGAAACAAATGTCTAGGTTTTTAATTATGGTTACTTGATGTAAAAATAGTGTATCGGTGGGAGTTTTTGTTAGCCGTTGATTTGCAGGGATTCAGGATGATAAAGCTGAAAAGAAGATTGAAAAAATTCTCCTGCAAATCTGGGAAAAAAAGCCCTTTCACTTTTTCCTTAAGAGGGCGTCTCATATGTGACTCTGTTTTCTGGTAGTAAAGTTTCTCTTGGCTTATTTTCCTTTTCTTAACTGTTTTCCACTTTTTCAAGATCAACAACGAATCTATTTCTCAATCCCTATTGGCCCAATACTTTTTTCCTTTATAATTCTTTAATGTTTCAATCTTTATCTGAAATATTACGGTGAAAGACTCTGAGCTGGAAAAAATTAAACCGTCAGATTTAAAAATTTAAAAAAAAAAAAAAACTTACAATAAGAGATGGGCTCTCTTATAAGATAAGTCTTTCCATCCCAGTATTTCCGGAAGATTCTCCGACCGATTAGAATGGGTGATAGCCTCTAACCTGCCACGAAAAGGAAATATGCCATTCTGAACTTTGACCCCAATCATCTTTGCTTTTTGGATTTCCAAAGTTAGAAGTTGGCATGGCATCATCATTTTTTTCCTCGCATTGTTTCTTTTATGCAGCTGGATCCAATTTAATGCTTTAGATATATCATTTTAACTATATTTCATATAAAGAATTTTTTTTTTTTAAATTTTGGGGTCTCTACTCTCCAGCATTTTTTAAAATTATTTTGAGTTTAAAATTTTCAAGTTTAAATAGTTTTAAATTATAAATTCTTAATTTAGATCGATTCGATTTGAATTAGTTAAGTTATTTTTTAGATTCTACGAAAAATATAATTATTTTAATAGGTATTTAAGTTTTGATCAAGTTTGTTTTTTTTTTCTTTAATTTGAATATATGTAGCTTAAATTATTTAAGGTTTTCGTATGATTTTATTCGTCAAATCAAGTTTTAGGTAAATTTAGATTCAAGGTTTTTTTTTTTTTTTAAATTGTTTTTCTTTTTGGGATTCAAGTCATTTTATCACTATAATCAATATAAGAATATTGTTTAAAAATTTAAATGGTGATAAGTTAATCTTTCCATTTAAAATTTCTCAATTTGATACATTTATATAAAACATTAAAATAGGAGCAATGTGAAAAAGGAAAAAAAAAACTGAATGGAAATAAATGAAAATTGCCTCGTTATACATTTTTAAGTGAAAAATTAAAAATAAATTTCAAAAATACGAGCAACGTTTGCTGGTAAAATATAGAAACCCCTACTATTTCATAAAAAAGAAAATACTTATGCTATTAATTTGAACAATACTCTTTTTTCTACTAATTAATTTGAAAGGTAATCTCTTATCTACCTAACAAAGCAATGGTGTTAATTACAAAATTAATATTAAATGAAAAATACTATTTATTTCTCTATTTCTTATATTTTATTTTTATTTCTTTTTTTTATCCACAAAATTACTATTTAGTTAGTTACGATAAATTTCATTAGCCTGAACTTTTCGCTATAAATTATATCTTTATGAAGCTATATTCTAGTTCAATTAGATATAAAATATATTAAACTACATTTTAATGTAATGTTTAATATTTTTTTAGATGAAGATATTACATTATCTTTAAAGAATAGATAATATGAGAAAAAAGTAACATTATTTTGAAATAATAAAATTAACAATCAATTTAAATTGGATAATAATTTAGTTTAAGTGCAAAGTGAAATTAATGGGTAATTTATTTAAAATGAAAAACTACTAATTATTTTATTTTCAAGAACTTGAATCGGATAAATCGACTTGCGCAATAAACGTGGCTTCGACAACTAAATCAGTTGACCAAAAGATACCATTAAAAGTAGATTTATCCATGGTTGTTCGTCTGATTTGTTAGATTTTATTTGTTTGAATTAAGCTTTAAACATAGATTTTTTTTTTAATTTAGGTTAGTTTGAATCAATATAAATTACTATTTAATAATAAAAAATATTTTTAATCAAATTAAATTATAAAAATATATAAATAAATCATAATTGATAAATTTTTTTTATTAATATTTAAATAGTAATTTAGATTTTCATACTAAACTCGATGCAAACAAAAATCTAAAAAATTATGGATATATATTCCAGCCATGGACACCTTTAATTAAATGCGATGATCAAAGAAAACTTCAATGCCAAAAAAAAATTAAAAAGGACTTTATGGATATGTTTAGTTAGAATTTAGAAAAATGTTTGAAAGTATAAATTTAAATTTTATTTATTATATAAATTGTGAAAATAAATATATACATATATATGTTATGTATAAAGTAATTAAGATTTAACATAATTATATATTTGAAAGATATAAAAACATAAATTTAAAATTTAAACATGTTTATAAGTATTTTAAATTCATTGCTATTAATGAATTTATAAATTTGAAAAATAACTATTAATATTAAATTTACAGTAAGTGTCCATGGATCGGGCTACAGTTTTAAACTTTTTATTTTTCTTTTCTGCTTGATTTGAAAGCTTGAATTACTATTAAAAAATAATAAAATATTAAAAATATTTTTATATTAATATTCTGATATTTTTATAAGTAAATTTAAAGAAAAATATTTTTAATTAATAAAAAGTAATTTGGGTTCTATCAATCCAAACTAAAAAAAATTGTGTCCAAGGTCCGATCGAACCTGCCAAGTAACCGAACCATGAACATGTTTAATTTACACATATTTTATTGCACAATTTTTAAAAATTTAAATCTAAATTCTCACATGCCACCTAGAATAGAGTACTCTCCTTTGTTGTTCTATTTGTGTAAGGCTTGAAAATTAAATTCTTTGGAAGTCATCTTCCATAAATCTCTTCTCTACAACCCTCTATTCCCATATAACGAGTTGGAAATGTATATGAATTTTGAAAATTTTGAACGTATATGCATTTTGAAAATTTTCTTAGCAACCAAACGATTACATTGGGTAATCTGCCCATAAGAATGGGTAATCTACTAACAAAGAACTAAAAATAAATGAAAAATGTAAAATTAGGTGGCATGGTTTCCAATATATCAAAAAATTTTGGTGTTTCTCAGTTAAAAACTGTTTTACAATTAAAAAAAAAGGGGAAATAACATGTTAGAAAAAAATGTTCAAATTAATTTAAAATTATGATGTAAATATGCTGGAAAAAGATCATGATGGAATAAGAAAAAAATTAAATAAAGAATTAAATCATGTGATATTATATATTACTGATAATATCATGAGAAAATAAAAATAAATAGAATAAAAAGTTTCAGATTTTAGCTCCATGGTCTTGCTGAATCATTTTTAAAATTATTTTTGAACTTAGCAGTTTCAAAATTTTCTTCTGAATATACCTTAATTGCTTCAGAATTTGGGATATAATTAGAAGTATTTTGGTAAAACTAAACAATTTAAAAGATTGATGGTAAATTTGAACAAACCACATTAAGTGCAGTGATAAGTTTAACATATTATCCCAAGTTTGTTGGTGTAAATTGCTTGAATAACTCTTATTTGTCAACTGAAAGAAAAAATTATGACCACATCTCTAATCTCTAATATAAATAAAACTGAGAACTGGGGACAAGGGATGTTTTGAAACGTTAAGGTTGTTTTTATCGTATTTTGTCTTGTTATGAGAGTAAACAAGTGATAGATATGGTTTGGAAAAAAAGAAAAAATAGAAGAGAGGGGAGAGGAGAGAAAATGGAGGTTGAAGGTGGAGTAGAGAAAGTTGGCTAAAGTACTATGCCGAACGTCGACGGCTGGGTGGCTGAAGAAAGAGATGAGGAGATGAGAGAAAAGAGGAGGAAAGGAAAGGAAAGGAAAGGAAAGGAAAGGAAGAAGGAGACGTGAGCCACCGCAGTAAGAGAGGGGAGGAGCATGAGTGACCGGCGAAAAAGGGAAAGAAACGGGGAAAAGAAGGAAAAAAAATCGAACAAGAACAAGAACAAGAAAAAAGAAAAAAAATTTATTTATTTATTTTAATTTTTAATGCATTATAAATTATAATAATTTCACTAATAAAAAAGAAATACGTATTTAATGAAACGATTTTACTTGATTTTGGACTTACGTAATGTTTTCTCTTATCATTTTTAAGTATATTTTTAAAATCATAGTTTAAAAATTTTTTTAAATATTGATCTATTTTTTAATTAAATTAAAAAATTAAAAACAAAAAAAAGACAATGAAAAATAAAAAAAAGAAATAAACATTAAAACTTTTATTTTTCTCTATTTATATTTATTTTTAAATCATTTTAATTTGAAATAATAAACGAAAGTTATCGTGTATATTCTTAAAAAATATATAAATTCCGCAACCTTACAAAGTTTTAAGTCCAAACCAATTCAAAAAAGCATTAATATTAACAAAATATTTGTGGTAAATAAAATTAATTTAAAATTATATTTTTAAAATGTAATGAACAAATATATGCGTCCGTTCATTCAAAAGTAAAAAACAAAAAAAAAAGTAATTTAATTAACACGTGGAATAGACGAACGATAACAAAAGAGATTAAAAAAACTTTTGTTGCTCAATACTAATGTAATGTACTTAAATATTAGATGAGTTGGTTTTTACAAATTGGATATATATATATATATATAGATTATGTTATGTTAAAATTTAAATCGTTATTTGAACTTTAGCTCGATTATTTTTGAATTAAGATCAACTGAGATAACATTTGATGAATTATTGAATTTTACAATTTAATCTGAATTAAAATTTGCAATTACACTTTTTTTTTGACAAAAGATAATGAAATTAACATAAACAAGCTGAATTTGTCATTTAGATTATTGAAATATTAATCTAATTTCAATTAATATTCTGCAAATATTAAAGATTGGCATAGTGCCAAAATCTGTTACAATCGAAATAATAATAAAGAGTTATAATTGAAACATAATATAGTAATGGATTTTGATCTTAAACGCGATTATTCCTAATTGAAAACTTTAAAAATTTCTCCTAGAAAAAGGTCACCTAAAATCGTATCCAGCATGATGTTTGTTCTTCTACCAAAGGTATAGTAGTTGATCCTTTTCTTTAACTGACGGACATGGTTCACGATTGACTGACTCAGATTGAACGTTTTCCACCTTCGGAAATTACAACAAGATGAACGTGGGATATGGGTATATATACATATATATATATATGATGCAAGTATATTTATTTTTAAATTCTTATATGTATATTTGGAAGATTATATGCATATATATATATATATATCTAAATATATATTGAATGTAATATTAATCACAAATATTTTAAAAAAAATAATGAATTTGAATTATGTAATTTAAATATAATAATTGAGTTTTTTTTTTAATTTTTAGAATAATTGATCACTCACTCAACGTTATATTAGAGCTCTCGAGATTGGATCCCTACAACTACTTTATTTTTTAATATTTCTTTATCCAATATCTTGTTGTCCATTTGATCATAGTTATTGCTCTAATACTTTTTTTAGCTTGCACTTTTCTTCGTACCGAGATTCACGTAACATTAACTATTCATTTAATTTATAAATAAAAGTACGTGTCAAAATTTAAATATAATAATTAAGTCTTTTTACAATCGAATCAAAACTCAAAAGCTAATACAAAAGTGAATAATCTAATAAGATATATAACTCTCACTCGAATATAAAAGTAAGAAATGGGAAACTTTTGATATCCCTTTTCCATCAATAGATACTTGACGATATGGGCATAGAACAAGCAATCCAATGGTATAAATAAAGAATTAATAAATTTAACTCGTAATAAATTTAACTTATAATGCAAATTTAAAAATAATTTTAAAAAAATAGCTCGTAAGATGAGAAATCTAATTTGATATTAGACTTTTAACAAAACTACTAATCAGCCCTCTTCTTTTCTCAGATTTTTTTGCCAACTAATTGATATGCCTATCGGAAATGCTTATTACTCTTAGGCAGGATTTTTTTTTTTAGATTTTCATAATTTCAAGCGTTTAGAACTAGTGGCTGCAACTTTTGTAGGGACCATGCATTTCCAAGTTGCCAAACTTAGATTTTCCAAAAGCAACCGACAACTCCCAATTGGATAATGCAAACAGGATATGCAAGCTATGTTCGGTCAATCTTTAAGAAGATTTTTTGAACGAACTTAAATCATTGCAGCCAGCACCGGTTGTATATGTCTGTCAGTACGTATGAATTAAAATCAAATGATATTAGTATAGTATTTTTTTAATTTTTATCTCAATTTATATTAATCTTATTGATTTATATTAATTTGCATCAATTAATATCCTTATAAGCTTCTATGGATTGGTATAATATTTTAATTTTTAACTTTTTTTAAAATTTTGCTATTTGTCAATTTTTATTTTTATTTTTTGCTTTGATGACTTTTATTTTTTTTTTGTAATTACATTGAAAAAAATTGTGTTTATTGAATTAGATTATTAAATCTGATTAATAATAATTTATTATATTTTAAAATATTTTTATATTTTATCTATTTGATGTTTAAGAACTTTGTTTATTAAATCTTTTATAATTTTATAATCCATATTGTATATAAACATGTATATAATAAAGATATATTTACATGTGCAAGTAATATATGTTTTGTTAAGAAATTTGAAAAGAAACTAGAAACATATACTTGAAAAATATTTGAAAAAAAATTAGTAAATCTA
>JBBYHO010000020.1:6758345-6768965 GCA_038382025.1 Adansonia gregorii | reverse complement strand
CATTAAGTAGACTGTTTTATTTTAAAATATTTATTTGTAATAAAAATATTTTAAATAGTAATATTTTGAAAAATAAATATTCAATATTATATTAATATTAAATATTTAAAGCAATATTGTTTATTACAAAAACATTAATTATACAGTATTTTAAGAAATAAAAATTATTAATATATTTTTCAAACTATTAACTAAAATAGTAAAATTTTTATACTAAAAAAATTTATTATTAAATCTTTATAAAGTTTATATATATATTATTAAAATAGTAATATATAAATATTTTTCAATAAAATATTAAAAACATTATTGAAAATTTAAATTATTGATAATGTTACAATTTATTATTAAATAATAATACAATTAATATAAAATAATTTTTATTAAAATAATAAATAAAATATAAATTATAATGTTTAGAATAGAAATACTGAAAATTAATAAATTAAAATATTTTTATATAATTATTTTAACATTTAATAAATATTTTCAAAATTAAAAAATAAGTTTTTTTTCTGAAAATAACTGATCAACGAAATACGAGAAAATCCTGCAACTGCTACCAAAGTTGACTGCCAATTGGCCAATAATAGCCAATGATAGGGACACGTTTTTTCCAGAAAAAATTATTAAAGTTTTTTTTTTTTTCCTTACATGTCAATTCTGTTGGTTGAGGTTGCAGTAAAAGTTTTGCTGTCTCCGTAAAAACCAATCCCTCCACTTTTTTTATCTCCCTTTTTTAGATTTTTCTCTTCTTTTATATATCCAAATTTCCAGGTTCTGTTACATTTTATCCCCTATCTCATTCCCAGTTTCTAAAGTACAAACGTGTCTTCGCTTGGTCAAGTCCTTTCTAAAAGGCTTCAACTTGATCAATTGTTTGTCCAAAGAATACCAAAAAAAAAAAAAAAAATTATCTGGGTATTTTAGATTCTGATTTTTTAAGGTGTATCTGGAATTGTGTTTTACAGATTTTGGTTCATCCTGATGAATTTGGAAATGGGTATTTTTTATTGGAGACAATAGAGATTGCAGATGCTTATTTGATGGAAGTTTCCTTATTTGTTTTTTTGTCATGCTTCATTTTTTATGCTGAGGGGGAGCTTATTAGGCCTTTGAGAACAAACTTGCTTTTCAAAAAGAAGCTTTGCTCTTTGGTCAGCAATGGGGTTTTTAAACCTTGTGGGAAACTCCTTTGGATGTTCTGCATCTGGGGAACGCTTAGTTTCCGCTGCAAGAGATGGCGATCTTCAAGAAGCCAAGGCTCTATTGGAATACAATCCAAGGCTTGCAAGGTATTCCACTTTTGGAGTTCGCAATTCGCCTCTCCATTACTCTTCCGCTCAGGGTCACCATGAGGTATTCAATAGGCTTAAATAAAGGCTATCAAACATTTCTCGCAAATAAGTCAAAATGGTTACTGATTCTACTTTCTTTTCTTTCTTTTAATGCTTTTTTATATTAGATTGTTTCGCTCTTGCTTGAATCTGGAGTAGATATTAATCTCAGGAACTATCGGGGTCAGGTAAATTAACTTTTTCATTCGCTTACTAAAATTTGTGTTTTCCCTCATCCATGGCTAACATATGGCTATCAGGTTATTTTCAGCATATTTTAGTTTAGGATTCGAGGGATACTAATGTTTGTATTATATTTTGTTTTTTAACTGTGACAAACAGACCGCTTTAATGCAAGCTTGTCAATATGGCCACTGGGAGGTTGTTCAGACGCTGATTCTTTTCGGGGCCAATGTAAGAGAAATTACTTGCTAGTTTAGCTTCCTCTATTGCAATAGATCTACATAGTTAACAAACTCAAGTGGAATCGGATTATGATGATTCGAGTTTGTGCTGAAATGGTTTTTAGATTCACAGAGCAGATTATCTAAATGGAGGTACTGCACTACACTTGGCTGCCCTGAATGGTCATTCTCGGTGCATAAGGCTCCTCCTTGCGGATTATATTCCTAGCATCCCCGATTGTTGGGATGTATTAAGGAATAAATCAAGAAATAAAGAATCTACTTCCGAATTCGATGAGAGGTAAATTTATCTCAATCATCTTAATTTTTTCTTTTCTTATCAATTACTTATCTATTTTGATTCATTCTTGGTTCACCTTGATCATCCAGTGCTCTCCGTGAGGTTATTAATAGACCTGCTGATGGAGGCATCACAGCTCTTCATATGGCAGCATTGAACGGGCATTTCGAAAGTGTTCAGTTGCTCCTGGATTTGGGAGCTTCTGTCACAGAGATCACTATGGAAGACGGAACAACAATTGATCTGATAGGTAATTCAGTTATGTTGTTTAGTGTTTAATTCTTCATTGTGCTTTTTTCATGTCCATCAGCTCCCCTCCGCGCTCCTCTGCATCAGTTTTCTTTCTTCAATAATTTTTTTTTTACTCCAATTGCTTTTTTTTTTTTTTTCTGTTCTCTCTTTCCCGCTTTCTGAATTTGCATGGCATGTCAAAGTTACAATACCAGGGTGGATTTCCTGTCTATTGGTAGTTTTGGTATACTTCTGCTGCCTATCTTCTAAGAAATTATATGATAAATACCGTCAGCAGTTTGTTCCACATCCCTAAATGGCTAAACTCCCCTGCCTCATTCTTTCTTCAAGTGTTTTGAGCCTTTGAAACTGCAAAGTGACTTTTCCTTTACACTCTATATTGTCTTTTATGTTTCATTAGTTAAGCCTAATATTCAGTGCAACCAGATTTTAGGGCCTTTTAGATGATCATATAAAACATTATGGTTTGTAGGCTTTGTTACTCCGACTCTTCATTTCCTTTGAAGTACTTGTGTTTGACATATATTCTGTCATGGGTATAGGGGACTAATCCTCAAAATATATGGAAAAACTAAGAAAAAAAAATGAAGTATACCTGTGCCGGACACATTCCTGTATCTGACACTCACTGCCAAGTCTAAGCAACATAGTTTATAGGTACATAGGAATGAAAACTTCAAATGCTATTGGAGTGGTAAGTCTGGCCCCCTGCAATCCTAGTTTTCTCCATTTTGTTTACCTGATATTAACCTTGTTTTTCTCCTAAAATAATATAATAGCATCGTTAAGTTTGTTGCCTTGCAGGTGCAGGGAGCACTGCTCTTCACTATGCTGCTTGTGGTGGAAACGCACAATGTTGTCAGGTATGTTCTTAGGTCTCTGCAGCCTTAGAGCCCCACATAAGAAAGGGGAAAAAGAATTAGAGCAAGAAGAAACTAAATCATGTATTAATATCATTCATGCGGAAGATTTCTTTTTTGAGAAAAACAAAAATCCAATTTTTAATTTTGATGTATTTTGCTTTAGATTTTGATAGCCAGGGGTGCCAGCGTAACCGCTACAAATGCAAATAGGTATGTTTCCATGACCGTTTATTCTTCATTTTTTTTTTTAACTTCTAGCACTGGTATTTCATTTTAAAAAAATGCATAAATTGTGTTTTGAAGCTAAAATGTTGAATTCTTAAAAAATGCATTACAAGTGAGATGCCTGGATGTCGCATTAACTTATGTTGCTTCATGAAAACTCATTGAGATAACCTTTTAAATCATATGTTATTACTTTTCTAAACCCTGTTTTGATGAATAATCTAATGTGACTTATCTTGTTTTTTAATTATTACTTAAAGGTGGACGCCCTTAATGGTTGCCCGTTCATGGCGTAAAAACTGGCTCGAGGAAATCCTTAGCACTCAGCCTGAAGGCCAGTCAGAAGTTCTTCCTTCGCCCTTTCTATCTCTTCCCCTTATGAGCATTGTTAAAATCGCTAGGTGAGTGAAATCTGCCCTATCTGTTCCGATTTTACATTGTTGCATCAAGTCTCTACCCCGTGGACTTTTGCATAACCTTGTAGAGACTATTATTTTTGTGCATGTGATTTGTTGATCCGTGAACTTTCCGTCCTATTTGTAAAGGCTGCAGTTTGTTAATTTTCTAGCTTGCTAGGTTGGTGTGCTCATCTATATTACTCAGATTTAGGTGTGAGCATTGGATATCGGTATGTGTCAGACAGGGGTATGTTCAATTTTTTTCTAAGTTTTTCCATGTATTTGAGAGTCTATAAAGGATCATATTCTCATATCCATGTCTGAATATGCATTCAACACAGGTTTCGGACATTGTCTAGTGTACTTTATGATGCTCTGAAGTTTTTAAGTCATTGACTATCAATCAGGCTTCAAGATTATTTTCTATGCATTCAATTTCCAATGCGTCTCACTTGAGCCGAATCAAATTCTTCCATGAAACTAAATGCTGCTAATTGTCGGTGTTTCCTTCACTTAATTTATTTACTCCACACCCGTTCCATTGTTTCCTTGTCGACTCTCAAGCCATTTTAAGTTGAACATGATCTCCAAAAGGAAGAAAAAAAACACAAGATTCGTAGGTAGGCATTAGCATCTGTCTTCCAAAGTTTGCTGACAAATAATTCCTCGATTCACAGCGATTGAATAGTTTTGAGTTTTTGCTTTAATGTCCAGTAACTTACAAAAGAAAACGAACAAAATATAAGATTTGTCATTTTGCTCTATTGTCTGGTGTACTTCCATTTAGTATTATGCCGTATTGACTTATTGCTTCATTTAAAGAGTGGAGTTTATATATAAATATATATATATATATATTGGAGTTTATATATAAATATATATATATATATGTATATAGGATAATTATCTTATACATTGGCATAATATTTGTGCAAGTGGGTTTAGTGTGATAATATATGTTCCTTAGGGTATATTTAAAAAAAATGAAAAATAACTAAATGGGACATGTGTCACCCCATTAATCCTGCGTGTGGAATTTTAAGCTTTTCACTACTAATGTATAGGATATATAGATAGATTCTTTATGCGGGATAAGGATAGATATATCAATTTATCCTTATTCTGTAGTAATACATTTACTTTCAATTTAACTATTTTTAAGTGATAGCATGGTGACATGTCATTAGAATATTTCTTATTGATGATGCCACACTCTTGCAGTGACATGGCATTTATAATTCCATCTTGCGTATTTATAGATAGTCTACATATGGCATCATTTGCTTATTCATATGGCATGATTTGCTTATTTCAGTGTTGTTTAAGAGGTGCCCTTAGCGGCATAGAACTAAAGTTCTTAGATCCTTTCAGGCAAGGCACTTTTTATCAGGTGAACAAGATATGCACCTAGACACTTTTTTGTAAGATGTTCGGTTCAAGAAAAGCATGTCTGATCTAAATTCTCTTTAATTTCTTAATTTTTAATTTTTTTTATGAACTATACCTTTAATAGTAAAAAAAAGAACAGCACTAAACCCTTTGCTTCTCAATGTTTGAGTATTCAACAACAAAAGTGGAATCGGATATTTTTTTCAAACAACAAAAAAAATTCAGGTCAGTATCAGGTTCAAATCATATTAGGTTCGAGTTGCTTCTAATTCAAGTCATTTTAACTTCAGTTTAGGTAATTTGGGCTTTATGTGGGTTTGGATCATTCGGGTTTTTGTTTATGATCAAATCATGTTTGGTTGGATTCAAATTCAGACAAGTTCACTGAGTTTTTAACATTTGGGTTAGATTTGACAAGTCTAATTAGCATGTATCTGTGAATATAATGGATAGTGGATGTCACCATCAATTTTTCATCTGAAAAAACTTAGTTAAATTTCAGATGAGCTAAACCTTTTCTCCGCTATTTGTCTCATGAAGAGAATGTGGATGGAGGACCGGTGATTCTGCACCCGCATGCCAAGATCCATGTGTGGTATGTCTAGAAAGGAAGTGCACCGTCGCTGCAGAAGGTAACTTTAATTTATCTTTAAATGTAACAAATATTGCTAGAATATATTTATCTCTGTTTATAAGTGGCTAGGATCAATGTAGTCTATGGGATATATGCATTGATATGGCTATGTTACTTGGATTTGACTGTGAGTATGAGTGTGAGACACAAGTATGCGCCTAACATGAGTATTTTCAATTTTTTTCCAAGATTTTCATGTGTTTGGAGGGTTTTTAGAGGATAATATCCTTATATCCATTGCCAGATATGTGTCGGACATAGGTGTCAGACATGAGTACTTAAAGAACATAAAGAGTTAGAGCAATGTAGGGTGTGGGTATTATTGATTAGTATGTTATGGTAACTATGATTGTTGTATTTTCTATCAATATATAAATATATTTTATTTATTGCACCTGGGAAGATGAGGCAATGAAATCTTCAAGAAAGTTCTAATATTAAAATGACATTTTAATTTCACATATGTTATTCATTAACCTCTTTTTGAGAAACAAACATGCACAGAAGCTTTCGTTCTGCATGCAAGAATTAGTAGTGAGGTTGAGATGAAATAAGTGATGATTTTAGCCATGTGCAGATCGGCTTATACTTTTTATGGATTTTGATCAATATATGCTTCCTTTATGAGAGATCCATATATGCTTCCTTTATGAGATTCAAAATCCATTTTTTCATTATATCCACACCCTGAATTTTCATGGTATAGTGTCGGCAATTTTGTTTGGTAGTTATGTGTTAATCTGCGGTTTCTACGATTTCTATTGTTCATATTTACTGCAATGAGAGTATCTGTTATGTCTGCAACTGCAATAAACGCAGCGCGAATAAAAATGTGCTTGCGATTGCAACTTAAACCTGACCGTATATTGTCCATGGTGCAGATTGTGATCACGAGTTCTGCACACAATGTGCCTTATACCTCTGTTCTACAAATAACACCTCAAATGTTGCTCAAGGTCCAACTGGTTCGATCGCATGTCCACTTTGCCGGCATGGGATAGCATCATTTGTCAGGCTCTCCGGAACACGACCGGCAGTTAAGGCAGTTGCAAGAACAAGTTTGTCCCTATCTTTCTGCACATGTTCTAGTGAGATAGCAGAGTCAACTTCCATGACAGCCCCTCTTTGTAAACCTGAGGTCTATTGCACACGAATTTCACCACTCGGATCTTCCTTCCGCAGCATCAGCTGCCAGAGGTTCCCATCGATCAGAATCCACTCTAGCCTTTGCATGGGAGCTCCAAATACTAGGCCTTCTTTAGTTCCATGCTCAGCTGATCGGAATTTGCGAAATCATTTGATTAGGTGCTCGAGGTCGGGCTTAAGACGATCAGCTTCTGAGGGTCGAAGATCATGGTTCTCGGCACTTAATCAATGCGTAGCTACAGGCAGTGGTTGCTGATATCTTTTTCGATACAAAGATATGTTACGATTCAAACCTTAAATATGTTGGATGTCGTCTGGTGTAGGTGATTACGTGAATCAATTGAATTAAGCTTTGTGATCAGTTGATATTTTTTATCTTCTTTTTTCACCCATTTCCTTTTCTATCTAAAATCGCATGTTATGCATTGTTTCCTTTAATTTTGTCCATATATTTGATTGTAATTTCTTGCTGATAATGGTTCATGTTTGTATAAATATCAAAAGATGTCTTTTAACAATCATTATCAAATGAATCGGGATTCTTCAGCAATATTAAGGCAGAGGGGGTTTTTTTTATATTTTATTTTTTAATTCTGTAGATGGTTTTATACAATTGTCATATATTCATTAAATTAAAGACAATTATTTGGTACACTTATAGTGGAGTTTTTTCAGTTCTACTAGTAAGGTAATTATTTGGTATACTAATGGTGGAGTTTTTTAATTTTACGGAGTTAGAAAACTACCACACGTTCTTATTGTATAATTAAAAAGAATAAAAATAAATGAGATGTAATGTAGTTTTTAACCTATTGTAGAGTTAAAAAATTACATCATCGATTTATCAAATAATTATCTTTAAAATAATAACTAATTTATTGATTTGTTTAATTATGGCATAAAGGACATGTAAGAGTGTGCAAGATATCGAGTAAGCGAATAAACTACTCAAAATCGACCTGATTCGGTTTAGTTGAGTCAATTTTGATAGTTTTGGTTACCTAAGAAAATGTTGATCGATTAATATAAGTTTAATCAATCGATTTATGATTTTAATTTTTTAAACTAAACTGACCAATTAAACCAGTTCCTATTTAAGTAAATTATTGTTTGACTCTAGCCCTAAATACACTATAACCCATGACCCATAAGGTGGTAAGTCCATTGGAATATCCCTAAGCCTAAGTCCATCAAAGCAAAACAACAATTACCCATTAAAACACACAAACTCAATATTGAATTTATAAGCCCTTCAAGCATAAATTAAAAAAATTTATAAAATTAATTTTACAAGTTAATGTGTAAAACATTTAACAAAAAGTGTAAAACAGCAGTTAACAGATGACAGCATGTCTGCAAGTAAATAAAAATTGTGAAACCTTAAGCTAAAACCCTAAAAGTTTAAGCTAATAAGCCTTGACTTGCCTGAAACTCTAACAATCCCCAACTACCTTGATGCGTTGGTCATTGATCGGCTTGGTCTCTAGTCTGTAGCTGCTTGTTAGTCGTTCATCGATCTCTAGTGCCTCTTCTTACTGCCTCCTACTTGGTCAGACAATTTTTGCAATTCAGGTAACACTCAACCTAATATTCACTGATTCATGCCATATGCCTTAGGGTTTTCATGATTAAGCTCAGATCAACTTTTTTTCCTTAACTAAAAGGTATAGAAAAACTTAAATTATATGCAACAATTCAAAAGCAAACTTAATTTTCAATATTAAAAATCAAACATGAATAAATATCTAAATATAAATTATTTGCCCTGCTCAAGTTTGAGTCACTAAACAGTTGCAATAATTTAAAAGCTAACTTGAAATACAAAATCAGACATGAATTTATGTAATCTTATAAGCATGTTGTTATTTAGCAATTACTAATTAGTAATCTATTTTTTTTCTTAAAGATGTCAAATGAAATTGAAATGAGTGGCGCCAACCTTGTAGTTGATAATGTAGAAGCAGCCAATCTCTTTCAAGTAAACACATGGTGGAGCAAAAAGTGAAACCACTTGCTCTAAAGTGAAAAGGAAATGACCTTACTAAAGGTTAGAGGTATGAGACCATTTCACCAAATTTACTGATGAGGAAGGTGATATCATAGCTAATTGTAATTGCTGTAATAGAGAATTTTATGCTTATCCTAAAAAAATGGGACAAGTGCATTAAAAAATCATGACTTCTTATGTTAAATTTCTTTTGCATAATGGTGATCCTACCCAAACAGAATTAATTTTGCAATCAAGAGACAAGTCTTTAGATACTTGAAAATTTGATTAGGATCCCATTAGGAGAAGTGCGGTTGAGATGATTATTATTGATAAGTTGCATTTTAAATTTGTAGTAGGGAAAGGATTTATACGTTGCATGGCACTTGCATGTCTCAAGTTTCATGTAACTTCTAGATGGATTGCTATTAAGGATGTTTACCAACTTTACATTGATGAAAAAGTTAACTATCGAAATCATCTCCTAAAAAGGTATCTTTTACGATCGACACATGGACATCATTGTAAAGATGAATTATATGCGTCTTACAGCTCATTACATAGATAATGATTGGAAGCTAAATAAGAGGGTATTGAACTTTTGTCTTGTTTCTAGTTACCAAGGTTAGGCCATTGGAAAGACAATTGAGAAGTGTTTGCGAGATTGAGGGATTGATCAGGTTTTTACCATTATACTTGATAATGCTAGTTCTAATGATGTTGTTATCTCATACTTGAGGAAGAAATTTAATAATGCAAGAAGTAGTGTTGTAGAAGGGAAATATCTCCATTTGAGATGCATTGATCATATCGTTAATATTATTGTCAATGATGGATTAAAGGAAATGAGTGATTCAGTAACTCGTGTTAGAGGGGTAGTGAGATATATTAGACAATCTCCTTCTAGGTGAGCCAGGTTTATAGAGTGTGTTGCAAATGAACACATCGAAAGTAAGAGCTTGTTGTGTCTAGATGTTAGCATTAGATGGAATTCTACTTGATGTTAGAACAAGCTCAAAAATTTGAAAGAGCTTTTGAGGCTTTTGATGATATTGATCTTTATTATAGAAGTGAGCTTTTGATAGGAGATGGGTGCCAGATCAAAATGATTAGGCATGTTTTAGGAGTTTATGTACTTTCTTAAAAAAGTTTTATAACCTCATAATCAAAGTTTCAGGTTGCTCTTATATTAGTGCTAATGTTACTTTAAAAGAATGAAAGATAAATATAACAAATATTGGGGGAATATGGATAAAATGAATATGTTGCTTTATATTGCTTTTGTCCTTGATCCTAGAAAGAAAATTGCATTTTTGGAATTTTGCTTCATTAAAATGCATTCTCGTGACCAAACTTTAGTAATGATGAAGAAATTACAAGAAGCATTAATTGAGCTATTTAATGAATACAAAGCAATGTCAAGCCCTCAACATGAACAAGTTGGAGAAAGTAGCCAATCGAGAAATGTTATAGAATTCGTCAATGACCTTGAAGGGGATTTTAACCCAATAGATGAGTTTAAGAAGTATTAGCTTCAAATTGGAAAAGAAGAAAGAAAAATAGAATTGGATAAATATTTGAATGAAGCCCTTACTGAATTTTAAAGGAGAAAAATTTGAGGGTTTTTCTTTGGTGGAAACTTAATGGTCATAGGTTTCCTATCCTTTCCCATATAGCTTGTAAC
>JBBYHO010000020.1:6731037-6744729 GCA_038382025.1 Adansonia gregorii | reverse complement strand
GGGGGGGGGAATCGTGGCTTGTTTCTGGGCTTTCATGCAGAAGAGAGCACGTGGGCCCATATCCTTTTAATAAAAAAAAAAGGGAAATGGGCCGACCTGAATCTCAGCCTCATCCCTTTGTGATCACCTGCATGCACCTGGACGGCCGACCTTCTGCAGGAAATCAATGGGGCCTTTATTTGTCTTTTGTCCTCACCCCCAACCCCCTTTTCTTTTTCTTTTTTTTTTTTTTAAATTTTAAATCCACCACCGCACATAGTCATTTAATTTTAAAAAAATGAGTTTTCTTCCTCCCTATCAATTCGAAAATAAAATTTTGAATGCAATAACTTAATTTAAAAAATAAATGATTAAATATGATTTTAAAAAAGAATTAAATTGATGAAAAAACCTTAAAATACACCAAATAAATTATTAAAGAAATAATTATTTTGACTTAGAAAATAGTTATTTAATTAAGTTTTAAACAAAGTATATTTTTTTCTGGTATTTGGGAACACCAAAAAAAAATAATAATTTGCACTTTGTATGATATTGGGAATCTAGATTTGGTCGTTCAAGGTTTATCTCCTTGTCGGCTGGTATAAATATATGGAGGAAAAGGGAAATAAGAAATAAAAAAACCCAATATTAATTGTTTTTTGTCCTCAAAACTATACGGGAAACTCTGCCTCCTTTGCTCATCATTGAAGGGTATTTTCTTATTTGAGTATTTATTGTTTGTGTTTATTTACAAGTTCTATCACTATTCATCAAGAATTAGAACTTCATGAGAATTTCTAGTTATTGGTTCTATGATTTTTATTTTTTCATACCATTTTGATGAAAATTTTTTTAATATAATTCGAAAATTTTCGATAACTTCGAAGTAATTTTGTTTATTTTGAAATGAAACTTTTAACAACATCCATAGTGAATCCAAAAGTGTTGATTAGAAATTATATGTGTTTTTTAGATGAGACAAATATATGTATGGGAACTTCCACCATTTAAAAATTAATAAACCCTAGATTGAACTGGCTAGAAGATTGATGGAAAAAAGAGTTGCTAGAGATAATGTAACCATATCCATTCCGAAAGACCAATTCTAAGAAAATATAAATCGTTCACCATGCACCACCTTGAGTGTATGCTTCAATACAGTTACTCATCCATTTGGTAAAAAAGCCCTCTAACTCAACGGATAAAGCTCATTACATAATACGTTTTAGGGATTGGTGATTTATTGGATATTCCCAAAATGGGTATTATTGGGTCAGGTGTATTCAACAATAGACGTCTGGTGCCACCTCGAATTTCCTTCTCCGCTCAAAATCTATCGAAAAGAGATATTATGCTTCCATTATAAATTCATTTATCAAGTCATGTTGGATTTAGATAATACAAAATTTTATTTATCCAAGACTTGGTTTAACAAGTTAAATTTGAGAAGCTTGAATTATTATTCAAAATATATTTAAAAATTAAATAATTATTTTTATATTAATATTTATATATTTTAATATTTAAATTAAAAAAAATACTTTAGTATTAAAGTAATTTGAACCAGATTTGAAATATATCCTATCTTTTGGATAAGTATACACATATCTATGTATATAAATAAAAGAAATCAATAAACTAAATCATACAAAACAAACCAATCAATGAATCAATATTGTATAATTGAATAAATTCAACATATAATTAAAATGAATTCGTATATAACAAAACTTGAATTTGAGATTTGAAGATTTCATACCGTTAAGGAGGTTTGATTCACAATTATAAAATATCGGTAATAATATTTGTTCAATTGATTACGTAAATTTGGATATATATATATATATATATATTATTATACACATGATTCAAGCATTCAACTTGTTTTTTGTTTTGAGGATTACTACCCTATAACTAAGTTTATTGGCTTAATTTGCGGCTTTAATCTTTCCTTAAATACAATGATTGCGACTAATTAATTGAAACTTGTTTTCATATGAAGCTGGAATTGATTAAAAAGGACAAGGAAAAATGTGGAGATCCGCTTTTAGGGTTCATGAGATCTTTGCATGATGCATGTGCATGGGGTGTCGACAAACCCTGTTTTGAAAGTAACAGTGGCTGGCGAGTGGCGAGAGCTAGCTGTCTTCGTTCTGTATCTCCAATCTCGTAGGGCCCTAAACCTGGATTGGCTTTTTATGACGCATCCCTCTGATATTAATAATTGTAGCCACGAATGAATGTTAATTGAGGGGATAACAGCACCTAGCTATTCGCTGATATTGACAGGGGCCGTCGACGGATTTGGAAGAACCAGCCAATCCAATGAACTCCCCCCCCCTCCCGATGTTTGACTGACTCTGACGTGAAACACGAAACAAGGAATTTCAACTTGGGCATGATGCCTATAATCAGCTGTTGTTTTCATGCGGATACTCGTCAAATTAATGAGGAAAAAAAAAAGGGCGGGTGAATGTTTCGAATAATGCACTCTGTTCTTCTGTTTGAATTGACAGGATTCAACTCAGCTTTTTACCCAATTTTCTAGTTTTCCCCTTTAACAGATCAAAGTTTGTTCACTCTGTTCTTTTAAATTCATGTTATAAAACGCATATAAACTACTGTGATTTCGATTTTTGTGGTAAAGCTTAAAAAAATTTAGATTTTGGCAAATGTTTTTGAAATTGGATCGAAATTTTCATCAATACAGTCTTGATTGTCAATTCAATCTGTTTTAAATTGATTGGTCCAATTAAGAGCAAGTATTCATTAACAAAATCAAACATTCGTGCTTGGTTTGACCAAAACCTAATTTTATAAATCTTATGCCATCAATTCTTTTATATTTAATCCATTCCATTAGGTGATCGAAGTCGATTTTTTGTTAGGTTTTATTATCTGATTTAACCATTAATTATTGTGGTAACAGTTCTTTTCCGTAACCTACTTGGCAATTTGAATCCAAATATTCAGCCGTTTATGCAAGACTGAATCGATGAATTTACCAGACTCCAAAGTTTCAAGTGTGTATGAGGAGATCCAGCAAAATTGATTTAATTTTATATACTCACATAATTTTTTATATATTTTAATGTTTTACTCAAACTTTTATACGAGGAATCTCATATATTATATATAACATTTCGATGATAAGGGAGAAGCCCTTAGCATTTGACTTTACATATAATCCTATATTATGTGTAATATATAATTGTAGGCATTAATCATGGCTAGAATATGCTATTTCTTTTATCGCTATTACTAGTTTGCAAAAATATATATATATATATATTCATACATGGATCGAATTCAAGAAATGGACTTCTTCCATAATTTACCTGAAAAGAAGCTAATAGTAGAGTTGATAATTATACATTCATGTTATATTCGTATATTTGATCATATTATAGTCATGTTTAAGAGTTTTTTTACATTTATATTAATTTTAATAAATTTATAATTTTAATTAGATAGATTTAAAAAATATATTCATGTTGTATTGTTTAAGTTTTATGTCTGTTATATTCGTATAATCTTATCAAATATTATAAGATGTAGCTAGCAGACATCATACTAGTATTTATCAGTAATGAATATATTTTTTTTTCTTTTCTATTTTTTTAATATTAAAATTAAATTTATTTTGTTCTAAAACTCAGAAGATGGAATAATATGATGAAGGTTATCATTTATCAATAAAATACAAATTTAAACTTAAATAGATGAGAGATAAAATAATTGACTTGTCAAAATTAGACGAAACATTAACTCCTTTTAAATTTAGAGTAAAAAAAACCTATTATATTTGATTACCCAAATTTTGTTGATATATTTTCATTAAATAATTAAAACTCCATTTGAAAGCAAAGTGAAAAGACACAGATCGAATCAAAATGTCAAAATATCGTTGTTATGGTTGAATCTTCGGTGCTTTTCAACGTATTTTCTAAAGGAAAATTAAATATATAAATATATATATATATATAACTTTTATGTAACTTTTGTGATCAGAACATTATTTTTTTCAAATATTTATGGTCTAAAGCAAAACTTACTGAAAATTTAAGTAAATAATAGTGTTTGCGATCTAAATATTTGGTTTTCGGATCAACTCAAATTGTATATTTTATTATGTCAATTGATATAAAATTTTATTAAAATTAGAATTTTATTAACAATCGAATTAGTTTCTTTTAGCTCAAAGAATATAAAAACATAAATCACAATTCATGATTTAATTATCGTATCATTTTTATAAATAATAATTAAATTATCGTATTATTTTTATAAATAGTGATTAATTATATCGAAACAGAACTAGAAAAAAAAGAAGAAAAGATGGAACAGTCAAATTCAGTTTCAAAAAGAGATTAAGGCTTCGTTTGGATTTGGCCGCACTATATTTATGTTTTGAGGAGGGGATTTTCCCCCTCAATTGAAACTCACCCCGCACACGAGGTGAGTTTCCCCCACTTGCCTCTTCAGTAAATTGGAGGGATAGGGCTCCGGTGAGCCCCGTTAGGAATAACAACCCTATTATTATTTTATTATTTTTTATTAAATTATCTTTTAATATAAATAAATATAATTTTTAGTTTTTAATATATATTTTATTATTAATATAAATATAACTTTAATAATTTATTTTTAATATAATATAATTTAATAATTTTTAATTATTATTTAACATATATTTAATTTAATTTATATTTTATTATTTAATATAAATATAATTGAATAATTTTTAATTGTTATTCAACATAAATATAATTTTATTTACATTTTTATTTACTATTAATATATTTTTAATAATTTTTAATTATGTATCATATATATATATACACGTCCATTTTAATTAAATATTTTTAATAATCATGTTTTATTCTCATCTCACCAATTAAATCTAAATATATATCTCATCACTTATTTTAATCTTATCGTTTCAATATCGAATCTCACTGCTATAATAATTAATTTAATTTTCATTACTTATTTCAATTTTACTGTTCATCCAAATGAATCTTAGGATTAACCGCCAACCATAGAATTTTAAAAATTAAGTAGAAAAATCTAGGCGATCGAGTCGGCTTGGCCTCCACTAACAAGCATATATATGAAGCAATGGCCGATGGTTGGAGTTTGGTCCGACGTCACAGTTCGACTGCTCGGCTCCACTCAACGATAAAGACAGACGGGGGAAGAGAAGCTGGAATTGTTTGGGGCTGGCTAAGATCGGGCGGTGCACTTATTGCCCATGTCTCCAACATTTATTGAGCTTTTGTCTCAATTCAAGGATTCGAATACGCTTGTTTCGTTCGCATGCCCCAACCAGAAAATTCAACATTCACTAACAGTAACATGGGATCTAATTACTAGATTTGTTTATTTTGGACGTGACATCAGTCTCGAAACAACATTATTAAATAATCATGATTTATTTAAATACAATTAATATGATTAATATAATATGTTTATTGCATGTATCTTAAGAGATGAGTTCGATATATTTATGTTTATATGACTATCATCAAAAATACGAAACACGGCATGAATAAATGCATTATAAGTCTACTTGTTTAGTTTTAGTGCTTTCAAGATAGATGCAGAAAATGTGACGCTAAATGCTTAAGATCATCCGCAAAAATAAAATTTAAAAATGTTTTGTTATTTTATAAAAAAAAAAGCAAAAATAAAAACTTAGAATAAAAATGTTATATGAATGATTTAAAAATGTCAATAGCAATTTGAATCTAATACTAAAACTATTAGTCAACCTAGTACTTCTTCACATGAAGTACATGCTACTACAAACTCTTAAAAGTTATAAGTTCAAGACGTAATATCTTTTTTTAAGTGGATTAATTAAATAAAGTGAGAGATTATAAGTAGATTAAAAATTAACAAAAAAAAAATACCAGCACAAGTTCATTTACTTGTATCGAAAAAATTAAATTAAAAAAAACTTAGCATGTGACTATATATATATATGTATGTATATATATCTATAATACTACTTTTAAGTTTATAAATTATTTAAGCAGGTAATAATAGAAGAAAGAGCATTGATAATGACATTTATGTTGATCTTCATTCACTTTCAATTTCATGAATTCGGATCTTTAATAGATCATCAACCGAGGGAGATGATTATTTGCTATAATGTATTGTTACCTCCAAAAAGTAAATGAAAAAATAAATTAAAAAAACAGTAGTGGAGGCCTGATCAATTTAATCTAAATTATTGTTTAATAAATAAAAAATATTTAAATGTTAATATAAATTATTTTAAATATTTTAATTTATTTAAAATAATAAAATATATTATTTTTGAATTTTATGAATCGTGTTAGATCTCAAACGATCAAAATTTTTTATTATTTAAATTTGATTTGACTCGATCCATAAACAATTTTATTTAAATGATCGGCGATAGATATTCGAACAAAACTATCAATTCTTCGTTTTGACTCTATAGCTTTAAATTTCAAAATTTTAATAAGCACCCCCTCATTTTCTTTATTTTTTTCAGTTGATAAATAATATCTAGGTAATTTTTTTTTTCAAACTTTGATAGCTAATAAAATATTTTATTAAATTAAAATTTTCATAAAATATATTTTAAAATATTTTCGTTCAAGATTTTTGAGAAGAATATTTTCATATTTTACTTATTAGTCTATACCGAATGGTATTACTAAGATTTTTTTTTTATTGAGTTTGATATTACGAATTAAATGATACTAACATAATTAAATGGAATACGTAAAGATCAATCATAAAATGAACAATATGTGTTTATAAGATTATATTAGTAATTTAATTTTAAAAAAACATAAAATTATATCGATTTGTTAACCTATTCCTCACTCTTCTGAAAAAAAAAACCAGTATGGACAGTTATTTGATCCTCTCTCTTTTAATTATTGCATTTTTTTAGACATTATATTCATTAATTTCACCAAGAGAGTGGGTGTGCATATGAGTAGTATATTTGAAATATAATAAAGTCAAATTAGAAAAATATTTATAAGATTGAGAAAGTATATGTATTGTTGGTGCAGGAACTTCTCCTCTCCTCCTCCATGCGCCATGGCTGAAGGCTGAAGCAAATTAATTAGCAGTGAGTCCGGACAGTAGATTAGAAAATGAGGATTGGTTAAAGAAAGAATTGAATAAAAAAGACAAGAGACATGGTTTATTATTATTAGGAGACCAATTCTGCATTAAAAGCATACATATGTATATTTGTGTAAATGGGGCCTCATGGAATGGAATCACATGGAACTGTCCATCAAGGCTTAAAGTGTTCATTGTTTTCTTTTAGAGAAAATTGAGATTCGAGATTAGAGATTAGAGAGATGGAAATGGAAATGGGGGAGAAGGAAAAGGACAAACACCCACCCACTTCCACATGTCTATTCCTACTTCGATTAGACTTACAGTTTGGAGAAAGTATCTCCTCCAAATTTCCCTCCTCATATCACCAACCATTGAAACCTATTATTGATGTCTAATTGTTTGGTTGAATTAAGTGAACTCTAAATTTGTCCAACTGTAAAGTCAGTAAAGGTCTGTAAGAGAACTTTGAAATTGTGCTTTCCAAATGTATTTTGATGCTTAAATATATATAAAAATAATAATAATCAGGGAACCAGCATAAGTTTAAATTGTCAAATTGATTTTTTTTTCTCCGTCCGTCGAATGTTGTACATGCAGAATGATGAAGTTGGATACATCGAAGATTGGCCCAACACGTACCTAACAGAAAAAAATATGGAGCAGAAAGTTGCAATTAAATGACGCGAAGTGATTGTCTTGAAAAAATTGTGAGGCTACTTGTTGAATCGTGTCACTCCCAGAGATCATTTCTATTCTCCACGCCGATGGAAGTGTCAGTAATTGATCTTTCTCTTTTGCCAAGGATAACGGTCGAGGGACGTGATGTTTACGGTTCAAGTCTTTCATCTTGTCAGATATTTACTATCTATATTTACTGTAATTATCTGTCATAATACTCATAACATTTGCCATTAAAATAAATACCACACGATTGAAAATGTATCTCTCCGCTCCGTCGCCAAATTTGTTTGAACTTGAAACTGAGAATTGGGCGGTAGCTCTACAACGAGTCAGAACCTCATTGTGGGACTGCAGCGCAGTTTAATCAACGAGCCATATTAGCCTAGATTCTTTATTTTTGCAGAAGACCGGGAGGATGATTTTCGCCTTACCCGAATAGCATGGTTTTCACTTTTTTAACGGATCCAAATCCGATGCTGCTGCTCGTGAGCCCTGGGGGAAGACGTACACTATGGATTTCGTTGCCGTAGACGCATATAATAGGAGACGTCTTAACAAGATAGATTAGTTTGCTAATAGACATCCAAGGGAAAGAAAAAAAGAAAAAAAAGAAAAGAAAAGAGACGAACATGTTTTTTATCCATTTGTTATTTTTCTTCTTATTTCACCTTTACCAAACGAGAGACAAATAATGAATAGAAAGTCATTTTACTTTGCATCTTATTCCTCCAACGTATCCTTCCCTTGCCCATTAGTCTCATCATATACAATGTTACTTTTTATAGGACTAAAGAAACAGATAGGAAGTGTATCTCAGAGCCCAATAGACTTCGACAGCACCAGCCCAACAGAAACATGACTAGAGACACCGGCGTCAATTAGCAGGAATGATGAAAGATCCAAGGGCCGACACGGATCAGGGTGACAACAACCACTAACACGTTACAAGAAATGAAAAACCTTCAAATAAATTAATTAGTCCGCTAATTGTATTATCGCTTGCATTCATATATTTAAAATGCAGTTCAAAGTACTACATATTATTATTAGGACATTTCAAACAGACTAAACCCAACAACTATTTATTTCATCAAAAACTGACAGGCAGATCACTGTGCAACCAACCAATTAGGAAGGCCAAAATTCATGTTCACCTCCGCTAACATGAATTTCTACTATAATAGCTACACAGAGAGACTCTAAAAAAAAAAAAAAAAAAAAAAACCTTTAAGGAATGGTTCGCTGATAAAGAGGCAAAGCCCGCAAAGCTTCCCGCTCTGCCCTCTCCTTCTTCACCTACAACATAAAACCCAAAACAGTCTTATTACAAACAAATTCCAACCCCATCCATTCATTTCAAATCAAATTTAATCGGAAAATTGACCCCCAAACTATCTCTTTTAACAATTTGGTACCTAAGGAAATATGGTACAAAAACTTTACTGGACTAATGCTTAACAATTTTGATTACATCATCTTTTGGCCAATAAAAACTCCGAAGAACGTGGGAACTTCTATGCATAAGGAAATGCCACATCAGCATTTCAAAGAAGTTTTATTTTTTAGTTCTTTTACTTTTTTGAATAATAAAAAATCATTTTTTTAAAATTCCTATTATGGACTTAAAACTTTATAAAAATTTAATTTTTATTTTAAAAATGAAAAAAAAAAGTTGTTTACATGGAAATTCTAACAAGGCATTGACCTTGACACACGGCAATTTAATAATGGTTAATCAAGCCATATCAGAATTTATGTTACAGCGTTAGTCTATTGGGATAACTTGGTTGAAGGAATACAAGTTCCAAGTACCTAATCATGAATTTTCTTTTTTTTTTTCCGTTAGATACCAAATCACTAAAATGGGTATAGTTCGGGAGTTAATTTACATATTAACCCCTCCATTAAAACACAAACAACATACTAGCTAATACTTTTATGATAAACAAAGTAAAACATGAACACAAAATGAGTCAACAAAAATGTGATTGATAAACCATATGACATGTACATCTATCAGGTAGAATCAACAAAGAAAGCTAAATCTTCAACCATATAAACTTCTTCTTGATGGGTAAATATTGAAACAATCAATCATACAAAATACCTCCCAAGCTGAGCTAACTAAGGAAAACAGAATTTAGTAACTAAAATCTAGCATTTTGGCATAGAAATGAACAACCAGAGCCATCGTTTTAAGTTCGAGAACAATTTCAGATAAAACTGGGAACGCAGGATTTCAATTGGTTGTTGAAATCTGAATTTGGTCCCTTTATTATTTCAATTCAGCAGTTTGACACCCTTTATCCCAATTTTAATGAATTATCCTCACACTTTACTAGAAGTCTATGCAAGGACAATTGATAAAGGTTATGGAATTATGTCATTAATTTCAACCATTTGATCTTTCTGTTCATGACGTGGCATTTAAACTTGTACCTTTTGACCAGGTGGCACACATTAGCTAAGGAAATCTCACTGCTAATTAGAATCTAAAAAAATATCATTATGATTTAATTAAAATAGAATATTCTCTTCACAGACTAATACTTGCCACATGGTAAAAAAATTAATCCTCCTTATCATGACATGTGATCAGTAAAATGCTGAATCCACCAAATTAATGAAAAAAAAATAGCAATATTATTATTTGTCCTTAAGTCGCCTTGTAATAGGAGTGTAAGGATTAAGTTCATTAAAATTGAAGTAGAGGGATTAAAACTGCCAAATGAAATAGTAGATGAACCAAGTTTAACTTAGACTCTTACAGTTGCTGAGATCCTAGAGGTTTAACTTATCAAGATTGCAGACAAATCTTCGTAAAATTAAATTAAGTAAAATGACAATTAGATCTGACACAACTGTTTCAAGACAACATTCCACTTTTAAATGTGGGGCATATCAGAACTAAATCTGAAAAATAATCTTAAGAATCACAGGTAGCATATGCAGTGAAAGTAAAAAATCCGAGGAAAATGGCTACCATAAATGCATTATAAAATGTAATTCCCTACTTAGCTAAAAACAATAAAAGCATAAATATGAACCTGTTACTTTATCCACTATGTTTGTCAGAACATACCATGTAATAGCACAATTATTCTACATTTCTAGATTGAAGCATACTAATAACTACATGTATAGAATGCAGGTCACGCCATGCCAATATTACTCCAACTCTCAGTTTCTCTAAATTAGCCATGTAGGATTCATATTTGATCCCTCATATCAAAGTAGGTATGGATATGAATCAATGTATGACCATCATACCAGGAATAGTTGGAATAAATTGGCACACATGCGTCGAACATATACATATACCCGATTCTATGAAGTAACCAAAGACCAGAACAAACGAAACAGGAAATCCAAGTCAATTAATTAATCAACAGAGCTTTACTATTCAAGAACTTACAAGAGCAAGCATATCTTGAAGATAGCTCCTAAATGGTGTCTGCATTTTCTGCAAGGGAACAATAAATCCAATAAATTATGAGACCTCAAAGTACAACCATGAAGTGAAGATGCATGTTCACATCCAAAACACTGGTTAGCTAATTCTATTTTTTTTCCTCATGCCCTTTCTTCTTAACAAATGAAAGATTAGATGGATTGAACTTATAAACGTAATCAAGACACAAACTGATTTTAAAAAATCTATACGTTGTTTAATCATATTGATACGGATTATGCAATGATTACTTCATCACTCTGCTTCAAATTTGTTTAAAAGCCTTAAGAGGGATTGACCTTTACAGGTAAAAAAGAGTTTCGCTCTGACTTTGTATGCAGTGGTGTTAACTATTGATTTAGGAAGCAAATATCCATTGCTAACTGTAGCAACAAATCATAGTATGTCTCACTACAAGATTACATCCGAACATAAAATTTCGTGTATAGTTTATAAAATTAAAAGAAAAAAAATCCTTTAAAATCATCTGCCTATACAGTTAAAGGTAATATAGGATTCATTGGAGGTTTCAGACATTCAATACCTCTATCCTTTTTAAAATTACTGAAAAAAATAATCTCTCACATCAACCACTCGGATAAGATTCTCCAAAATCTTAACCGAAAATCTAAAAAAAAAAATGAAACAGAAGAAAGGAGACCTGAAGATCTTCGGGGAGATACTCATGCTTCATGGAGAGGTCCATTGCACGCTTAAGGCGTTGGTTACGGGCATCGACGATCTCACGGGGCAGCCGATTCAACGCCTCCTTGATATCCAGATCGTAGTAAGGATCGTATAGATCGTCGTAGCGAAGGCCTAAACATATTATACAATAAATTTTAATTGAAATTTGAAGAAGAAAAAAGAATATTAAGAAATTAACGGCTAAGGTTCTTTTTTTTGGGGGAAAAAACCGTACCGTATTTGCGGAGGCGTTTGGAAAGGGCTTTCTTGTGCAGGGCTGCCAGAAAGTTCTTCTTCGGATCCAGAAATGACCGCAGAAACGACGACATTTTTGGCCACAGTCTCCCTTTTCTCTACAACACCCTCACCCACACTCTGATCCGGTCTCCGTTTTTATTCTGTCCTCTGGGGGAAGGGTCTAGAGTCCCGGCCTGGAGTTATACTCTCCAAATATCGTAATGTCAACTTGGCAATGTATCGACCTTTGAAGAATAATAACGTGGATAATTTTTGTATCAAATAATCAGGCAGATGATGAGATATTATGAGATATTGAACATTAATAATAAGAAAGATATTATTTAAATATTTTAAATTATGTATATTATTCAATTTTTATATTATATTTATAAAAATATTATTTTTTATTATTAAAATTTTATATAAACAGAATTAAATATTTTTAAATTAATTAAAATTTATACTATAATATTTGTATAAATAGAATATAAAATATAATAATCAAATAAATATAATATAAATTATATAAAATTATGAAAAAAATTATAAATTTAAATGAATTTTACATTGTAATAAATGAATTATTCTGATATAAAATAATAGAACGAATTAACGACGTCAATTCTAATAGGTTTTGATCTTTGTGTTTGTTGTGTGAGTGTGATAGCCAAGCATTACTTTGTTCATCATGATAAATCTAGTAAAAATTGTATATTGAATTGCACAAAGAAAAAAAAAGAATGCTAACAACTTCACTTTCTTTTCCACTAATGTAAGCTGCAAATGTTTTGCAGAGTCTTATAATTTGTAATGGTCTGGTGTCATGGTTTCATGAAGATATTGTATTGATTACAGTTTTTAATTAAGTTCATGAGATTGAGTTGTAATCCCATGTAACCTATCTTTACCATTTTAAAGCCTAGATAAGGCTTCTGATTGTATTAAATCGGGCCTCTGGTGGATCGAAAGATGAAAGAATGATCTATAAAAACCGATTTAGTTGCCACAATGATCTGTAAAATATTTCGTTACAGGAAGATGCCTGCAACTTATTTTTATTGTTAAGGTTAATTACCCACCATTATATACATAAGCCCTTTTTACTTAAGGTATAGTTGGCACTTGGCATTGGCAATGAACCGGCAACATTTGCCTGGGGATTAGTATGTAGGGCTTTGGTCCATCTTCAGATTTCCAATTATAATCAGCACTTAAAAAACAGTAATTAGGGTTGCTTTATTAATTATTAACTAAACCATTTATCTGGTTTTAAACAGAATTAGTTGTGATTTTAAATCAGTTTTCTAGTTAACTGTATTGTCACTCCAATTAGAAGTTTGATAAATTCAATTGTGTTTGCTGTCATAGTTGAACACTCACAGTGTAGATGATGAAAGTTAAAATCAAATAAAAGTATGTGAACTGGTTTAAATGGTACTTTTTTAAATGGTAAGTTAAAAAATGCATGTAACTTAACAAATTTCACCCTTAATTTAGAGAGTGATTCGGTAAAAGATGTAAATTAACAATTT
>JBBYHO010000020.1:6720407-6730937 GCA_038382025.1 Adansonia gregorii | reverse complement strand
TAAAATTCGATAATAGAAAAATTATAACTGTAAAATAAGGAGATAGAGGCCAGGGCCAAGCAACAACGAGGTGGAGTTAGAAGTCTAAACTCAAAAGACAGTGTAAGAAGCTCTGGCTCAAGCAACTACTGAAAACAGTGTGTGCTTTGCAGAGGGAGCGGAGAAGAAGACAGTTAATGTAGCCTCAGCGAAGAATTTTGCGCCCTTCGCTTGGCAACCAACCTACTAGGAGTCACAAGCCATCGTCCATGATGAATACAATGCAATCATGCAAGAAGGAACTACGACGCAGAAAGCATTGAAAGTACATACCATGATTTAAGGAAAGAGATTGCAGATATTGGATTTAAACTTATTGTCACCTCATAAAAGTGACAGTAAAAACCTATTGAAACAAGTCTCAAAGTTTCAATTCGATCAGCCTTGACAATCCCAGAAGGTTAATAATAAATTACATAGATACAAACCTGAGATGTCCCCATCCATCCAATAAATCTGATGCTCCCATTTTCAAGGTTAAAACAGGAAGACATCTCTCAAGTTCCTAGCCATTTCTGCATCTTCAGGAATGAAGACAGCAGATCATGTGCGTGTAAAAGCCAAGAAAATTTATTCACTTACAGTTCTGTGTTACACTGCTTTTAATTTGACATTGACATGATGACATGAATGTATTAGAGAACTATACAAGTTCCAGGGATCATCAATAAAAAAATATCATTGATACGCCCTCTAGTTAATACTCTTCTAGAGATTCTGTTGTTCATTCTTTGATTAGCCTTCTCTTGCTCCCGGTGCACATCAGGAATCCGATAGGGAAAACTAGATGGCATTCTAGCACATTAAAAGCAAAGCTTCACGGGTACGTCCAAGAAGACTTAACGTGGTCGCAGCAATGTGATGTCCGGTCAGCCCAGCAAGTGCAAGCTGTTCTTTGGGTGATGCATGCTCAATATAGTTGTCTGGCAAAACAATTGGTCGCCACTGTAGAAATTTATTCAGCAAATCATCAGATTAGGAGGAATATTTAACAGAATATTTTCCAGTCTCCTCAACTGACACCCTTCCCCTCTCCCCAGACCCCCACACAAGATAATCTATAAATACCTTCATTGATCGAACATTCCTTTATTTGTCTGAAAAGCAAAATCTTACATGGGTACACGATAATATTACCTTGAGTCCTCCGTCAAGCTGTCCATCAAGCGCAATAAACTGTGCAACATGAGAACCAAATCCCCCAACAGAGCCTTCCTCAACGGTTATCAGAATGGCATGATCATTACAAAGCTGCCTGATAAGCTTGATATCAAGAGGCTTGCAGAATCTTGCATCAGCAACAGTTACATTGATGCCGAGCTTGGAAAGAAGGGCCTGGGCTTTGAGGCAGTTTTGAACCATTGCCCCATACCCAAGTAAAGCAACCTCTTTACCCTGAACAAGAACTTTTCCTGTTCCAATCTGCTTTATGGTCAAAATTTCATAAGAGAGATCAGCATGGTAAAAATTGTAACATCGGAATTTATGGACGGAAACATGTAAAAAGTTAAAAGTTTTTAAAGACTATTGCTGGCATTACATGATACAGGTTTCGCCAACTAATAAAACTAGAAAACAATGTGACAGGCTAGGCTAAGATCAGACCAGCAAATAATAATGAGCCGACAATTTAGAAACAAAGGACATTAGGAATAACCTCAAGAGCACGTCCACCACGTATAGGATAGTCCGTCCTGACCAAGGCGCCCCTTGGATACCGAAAACAAACTGGCCGATCATCAATCTGAGCAGCAGTGGCAACCATGTGCATCAACTCATCCTCATCTGATGCTGCCATGACAATCATATTTGGCAAACATGACATGAAAGTTATATCAAATGCTCCACACTGCAAAGGACCATCAGATCCGACCAATCCTGCACTTGTAATAACAAATCGCACAGGAATCCTCTGTCTATCTACATCATGGACAACCTGAAGCATAAAAATTTTTCATCCGTTACGACACTTTCACATGCAAAAGATCCAAATTAAAAGAAGCAGCACTACATTAACACAAGAATTGTCACACTCATGCATGCAGGTGCACAGTGCACACACAGAGGGAAGGCGAGAGAGAGAGAGAGAGAGAGAACCTGATCATAAGCTCTCTGCAGGAATGCAGAAGGAATTATGCAAAATGGCTTTAACCCTCCACATGATAAACCAGCAGAAAATGTAACCGCATGTTGCTCAGCCATTCCCACATCAAAAAACCTGTCTGAAAATCTTTCTTGAAATAACCTAAGTGATGGATCCATATCCATTCCAGCATGAACTACTACAATATCTTTGTCTTTCTCTGCCTCCACAACCAAAGCTGCCACCAAGCAATCACTATAAGTTCGGCAATGGTCACCATATGAGAAAGAATAAGTGCCATTTAAACTTAAACCTGCCAGAAAAATACAGAGAAAGTGCAGTGAGAGGTGGTTAGCACTAAGCATGCAATGTTCAACAGACCAAAAGGGTTTTCCATACACTTATCCTAAGGAGAATGGAAAAAGAAAAGGTTTGCAAACAAAAAGCAATCACAAAATATTAGTCATTTTCAGATTCTGCGCTGCATGGTAAGTAAACCATTTTCCTCGGGCATTACTGCAAAAGTCTGATTCTGTTATGAAGCAGAAGGTAGCTTGCTTAAGAATGCACCCAAGTATGATAAATCACAATGTGTAAAAAAAATTACCAACCAGAGAAAGAGATTCACTATATATTATACGTTTTCCATCCATGCCTGCAATCTCCAAATTAAAGAAGAGTAGACAACAAAAGATGTATTAATTGTAGTTAAAACTAAACCAATATAGGTCAAACTAGC
This sequence comes from Adansonia gregorii, assembly GCA_038382025.1. Classification (NCBI taxonomy): domain Eukaryota; kingdom Viridiplantae; phylum Streptophyta; class Magnoliopsida; order Malvales; family Malvaceae; genus Adansonia; species Adansonia gregorii. The sequence goes on along the minus strand of JBBYHO010000020.1, from coordinate 6,728,076 downwards.
TATATATCTCATTAAAGTTGTGGGTCAAAAGGGTTATTGCAGAAGAATTAAAAATGATTTCTGGAATAAACAGCTTTTAAGGATATGTAGAAGGAGACACACCTTCTTGCTTCTTTTCCGCTGTCTCTCTCTTTTGGTCATCTTCTGAACCTTGATTTTCCTCTGTTATCACATGAATCAACACAGGACCCATTGAATCCAGAGATGCCACATCTTTTAGAACACAAACCAGATCTTCTATGTTGTGTCCGTCAACGGGGCCTATATAATAAAGCCCCAGTTCTTCAAAGAGAGTTGATCCGAGTGGACCCATCATGCCACGTGCATACTCATCAACTTTTGCTGCCAGTTCATGCATGCCCTTACCAATTCTTTTGGTAACATCCTGAAAAACAAAGACCTATTAATTCATGGAAATAAAGCACTTCTACTACATTAACTAATCATTAATATCTCCTTTTGAAATTGTGTCAATGGAACTTCACCAACCCCCCCCCCCCCCCAAAAAAAAAAGGTACCACCAGTCACACATAATCTTTTGTTGCCAATGTGCAGCCCACGGACCCCAATTATCCTCATTAATCCAAACATTTATTTTATTATCATCATCTTATTTCCAGACTACATCAGATAACTCTCAAAATCCAGGCACTGTTAACTAAAATCCATTCATTCCCAATGTTGTTCTACAGACTGTTAATTGATTGCGTGATAGAACAGAGTATGCCCACATGGGCTCCATGAAAATGAACGAACAAAATAAGCAAAAGGCAGGTACAGCTGGTAACATTCAAAATACTCTAGCATTTGCAGAGACAGCTTTAAATATGATGCATGTTTGAATATTCACTTACAGTTCTACTAACAAATAAACAAAATAAAAAGAAGAAACAACAGGATGAGGAGGACACGGAAAGTGGTCTTTTTGATGTTTACTCAAGTCTCAAGTATGTAGGAAGGAATGGTAGATAAAATTTTACCTTAGCAGCTTCTCTAAACTTGCGAAAAGATTTACTTGATTGGAGCCTGCTAAGGGTACTGGATAAAGCATTGATAGATGTCTTGGGGCCTTCTTCTATCTTTGGATGCAAAGAATGGCGACTGTCATTTAAGATCACAACCACATTTGAATCCAAATAACCAGCATTGCTCATGGCCTCATAGACCTGACCAGCCATAGTCGTGGTGTTGTTAATGACTGTAACTACATGTTCTCGCTTACCTTTAATATCCCGTGCGACTGCCATACCTAATATTAAGCAGGATACTCAATTTCCAAGTTTCATTCTGAAGATAAAGAATAATCTGCCAACGGAAGCTAATACAAATATAGGCAAACAGTAGGCAAGGAAATACTACCAAGTCCAGCAGATATACTGTTACATCCATGCCCAGCCCCAAAAGGATCATATTCACTCTCGGTTCGGGAAGTATAGCCAGAAAGACCATTCTTTTGTCTCAATGTCGGCATTAGAAACCGCCTTCCTGTAAGAATTTTATGTGCATATGTCTGCCAAGAAGAAGAAGAAATTAGTAGAACAAATAATTGCAGATCATAGATCAATACAGTGAGGCGCACATACAAAAGTTGTGCTTCCTTGAATTGGATCGCCATTTGTTCATCAGGACAGATAGATTTAGAACCATCCCTATACAAAAACTAGGAAAGAGGAGCAGGTTGAAAAATGCAAGATACCTGTTCCCCAGCATCCCACAGTATCTTGTCAACTGGAGCATGGAACACATAGTGTAATGCAACCGTCAATTCCACTGCTGCCAAACTGGCCTTGAAGGATCTTTGAGTTTTTGACATTGTAGACGACAATTCCGAACGGATTTCATTCGCTAATAATTTCAGTTCCTGCAGAGACAATCTTTTATTAAGTGTGCTTATAGTGTATGCATAGCTGTATATTGTAAGCATTAGAAGGCTCATAGTCATAACACTAACCTTGATACTCAAGCTTTTCAAGTGGATAGGGTTTTCAACCACATCAAGTATAGGTGTAGGGACTTTCTCCCAAAACAAATCATCGATATCAGGCAAAGAACCTACTCTATTTACCAATCCCTGCACCACAAAAATCCAGACATTACCATCCCAATCAAACTACGAAAATCAAATCAAAACCTTTCGCTATTTAGCAAATTCACATCAACGTCCAAGTACACTCAAGGCACTCGATCCAAAAACCATCAATCAAGGAAAACCAGTGTTTTCTTGGTCAGAACTAGCTAAAGCTAACGTCTCCGTGACATTTAGATAGCAGTACATGCCTTGTTTTTCACTCGTTTTTCTGGGTATATTGACTAATAAAAGCAAGATTATAAAATTCAAAACTCTAATGCCAAATGCCATTTCCAACTTTCTAAAGACAAGTCAAAAGCTTTAAATTTTGTATAAAAACATTTCCAATTTCCTCATTTTTCCTCCAAAGTTTCTCATAAATCATTCCATTTCAGCAATAGATAAATATTTCCAATAAAAAAAACGTTACTTCAATTAACTTTTAGTAAGGGTACAAAGCAACACCCTGAAAAGCACAAATATCAGACAAGAAATCAACATTAAAACACAAACTTTTTCGATTCATAATGACATAATCTCAGAAAAATTTCAGGAAATTAAGGATCTATTAACAGAATGAAAGTGAATACATAAGCCAAACTTATGATTATTTTTTTTTTTGAATGATGATGACAAACCTTAGAATTGGGGTGGCAATTCAGCTTCGGAATATTAAGATTAGAAGGGAAACTGGAGCTTGAAAACTCAGTTCTGTTATCAAATTTGGCATGAAAATTTGCAGTGACTCCAGATGGGCACTGAGTTGGAGTAGTACCCATAAGGAAAAACAAATACCCAACTCAGTATAATTTGGTAAATTCCAAAGCAAAAAGCAAAACAACAATCAACGATTGATGGACCTGACCCTGAATTGCAGGAAACAAAGAGGAAACCTACGAAAAGAAAAAGAAAATAAAAATAAAGCGACTTCAAGAGTGTCAGTATGGTAAATAATGAGCATTATAGGGGTTAAATGTTTAAAGGAAGTTCGTGAATGAGACTTCAACAAAAATATTTGCGCCTCGCGGAGGACCTGACGCCACGGGGCCGCAAACTGATCATTTTAGCACTACGGCTTTGTTATATGAAATTGATTTTTTTTATTAATAATAATAATAATAATAAATTAATATTTGAAATTAATTTATTTTTTAAATATATCGGAAGATATGCTATTTTTTTAAAGTAAAAAATATGCTAAAATTAAAAAATTATAGATAAGATTATTTTTCATATTATTTTAAAATTACTAGTACGGTGAAATCATTATATATATATATATACTGCATATAATAAATAAATAAAATAAAACAATTAACGGTGGAATGAAACAAATTTAATAAAAAATTAAATTAAATTAAATTCACATATGAACAATGTACAAGGTATGACTTTGAATACAATATTTTAAATTTTCATTATTCCAATCTACTAAGCTAAGACTGCCGTAAATATTAATTTGTATTAGTTCATATTATTGGCAAAATAGTTAAGTTGATTTGCTTCTTTAGATTCTTAAAATTGAATTTTGATAAGTTCGAAGCTTAACTTAATTAGTTATGCATGTAATTTATTGATATTTAATAAATTTAAATTTTAAATCTCAAAATTTATTATTTTTATTTTATTTTCAAGCTATGGTCTTTTTTTTATAGGTTAAGTTTGCTTTTTATATGTTTCATTAAGCATTGCAATTCTTTGGTTAACATCCCCTCCATTATTATTTTTGTCAATTATTATCCAATACGACCTTAATTATCATCTATAAATTTGATTTTGATAATTTATAAATAAATTTTATAAATATGAATAGTATTAATAAATATATCGAAAAAAATAAATAAAAAAGTATTGAACGAGATCTCAACCCGGAATTCTTAAAGTGGTGTGTCTAGAATTGGATAATAAAAATGAAGCAATGGAAGATTTAGACACTAGTTAAACTAATAAAAGTAATAATTTTTGTTTTTTTTTTTTTAAACAATTCATCATGTAAAGCTATATTTTGCTCACGTCACTTACAATTCTTCGTATTGAGATAACCGGGTCATAATTTACAGTGTTACATTGCTTGCCTTGATACTTCCGTTTAGATATTGTTTTCTATAACCTGTATAAATTGCTTACTCTGGATTTAGAGAAAATCTTTTATTTCTGAGAAGGGTACTAAATCATATGATATGCAAACTCTGCTTTATCATTTCACTTAGGAACTGGTCAATTTGGCCCACAATGATAACCGAATTAATCTGCAATAGAACATGGATCACATCAATCTCAAAAAATGAGAATATCATGAATAACTAGGGGGAAAAAACATTCATCTATGGAGACTGGAAGGATAAGCAGATTAAGTAAAAAGAGAGCAAACTGCGGCTATCTTTTGCAGCAAACAAACATGACTTAAATCCAAATCCTAGTCAACCACCATCTAATCACCTCCCTAAAGAAAGAAATTTGCAAATAAAACAAACAGGAAACTAGTGTTTTTTCATAACCTGGTGAACAATCAACAATCACTAATCTAGATTGCTGAAACCTTTGGAACATCAACTGGGAATTGGTGGATCTCATCCATCCATGGGTTCTTCTCCTTGGCCGGATTTATGGTCCGCAGAGCCCTCCAAACTGCACTGTTGCACTTGAACCCCGAACCGAATGCTATTTGCCATGTTCTGTCTCCTTTCTTTATCCTCCCTTGGGCTTCTGTATAAGCCAATTCATACCAGAGAGAGCTGCTTGAAGTGTTGCCGAATCGGTATAGTGTCATCCTTGAAGGTTCCATGTGCCAATCTGAGAGTTGCAAGTTCTTCTCCAACTCATCCAGCACGGCTCTTCCACCAGCATGAATGCAAAAATGTTCAAAAGCCAATTTGAAATCTGGGATGTAAGGCTTCACCTTCATCTTGAAAAGTTTCCTGGCAACTAATGTGGCAAAGAAGAGTAACTGCTCGGACATTGGTAAAACAAGTGGACCGAGGGTCGTTATGTTCGTCTTCAAAGCATCACCAGCAACTGCCATCAGATCCTTTGATAGGGAAACTCCAATCTTTCCCGTTGAATCCTCTTTCTGAGTAACGCAAGTGAAGCATTTGTCATCCGCACCCTTATGGGTTCGAACAGTGTGGACCAATCTGTACTTGGACCGCCATCCGTCGGACCTCTTGTTGGAGAGTAAAATTGCAGCCCCTCCCACCCGGAATAAGCAATTGGAAACAAGCATGGACCTTTCATTTCCAAAATACCAATTCAAAGTGATGTTCTCCATGCTAATGACCAAAGCATATGAATTTGGATGTGCTTGGAGAAGATCTTTGGCAAGATCAATGGATATCAAGCCAGCACTACAACCCATCCCACCTAGATTATAACTGATAATGTTCCCTCTAAGCTTGTAATGGTTAATTACCATTGCAGATAAAGATGGTGTTGGATTAAACAAGCTGCAATTCACAATCAAAATTCCAATATCTTTCGGTTTCAAAGATGTTTTCTGAAAAAGCTGATCAAGTGCTCCAAACATTACAGTCTCTGCTTCTTTCCTTGCCTCTGCCATGCAGGGATTAGGAGGGACTCTTAAAACAGCTTCAGGGAGATAGGTCGAGTCCCCAAGACCAGATCTCTCAAGAATTTTCCTTTGGAACTCAAGGTTTTCCTCAGTGAAAGAACCGATCGAACGAGACCTTTCCATGAAAATCTGCCTGGTGCATTTCCTAGCATCATCGGGCTTGTAGCACGAAAAATCAACGAGGTAAACAGGGTGAGGACGAGTAAGGAAATAAAGGGTTGATAAGAAAACGAGAAGGGTGGAACATAGTATCACAGAGATTAGATTAAAACGAAGATGGTCCCAAAGATCATGGAGATCTTGAAGAGAGAATGTGGAGAATTGTGCAGCAATGAGAACAACAAGAGGGGTTAAGAATATGTACATTCCATGAGTTATAAGGTAATGATAGCCAAGTTTAACGTATTTCAGTTTCACAGATTGCTTGAAATCAGGAAGCCTGTAAGAAGGTGAATTTGGATTCAAGGGTGTGTTAGGATTGGGTTCAGACATTCTCCTCTTTCCTCTTCTTTTTTCAAATTTTTGGTGGGGATTTGACAAGATGGGTTGAAGTTTTAAAACAAATGAACAACAATGTAAAGATAATTATGCAAGTTAAACGGTAGTGAGGAGAAGGAAGGTGCATTTATGAGGAATTTATAGTGAAACAAAAAGACTAGGTATTTGAGATTGGTTAAAGTTTTCCTGGGACTCTCAGGAGCTCGAGGGAATTATAATGGAATTGGAAGTGGTATACTGAAATTTCACTGTCAAAAGAAAGGTCCTTTTATAATGCAGCTTTTATCAGCTCAGCTTTGAAATCCCTGCAAAAATGAAACACAAAAATACCCACCATTAGAAAGAAAACTTTTCAGCAAGCTATGCGTATAAACAAAAAAGTACTGACTTTGGCAATCTAAAGGGGATCCAAAAGTTAAACCAAAAAATAAAAAGCAAATGCAGAGACCTTTAAAGCATTAAATGACACAGGGAAAAGAGAGGAAATGTGGGAAGCCCAGATGAAGAAACCGACATTAGTATATGTAGTATGCGAGAAAGAGACCATCTTTTTTATTTTTCTTCCGTTTTTTGGAGTTGAGAAATCAACGAGGGAAGAGAGGAGAGAATTAAAGAATGAAAGTGTGATGATTCTTGAAATAGTGTTGTGTTCTTTGAATAGTGGACTCATTCGGCACCCAAATGGAGCATTCAACGTAGACAGACGAGTTGTTTAGTCTTAGTATTGAGGTTGTACAGCTTTTAAGGTAAAAAAAATTGATGTTTTACCATAATTTCAACGTTAAACCGTTACCAAAAAAAAAAAGAAAAAGAGTTAGCTTTGTTACTCAAAATTCGTATTTTTAAATGCAAACTAAATAGTAAAAAAGATTTCCATTTTTTTTTTCCTGGTGAAATGATTTTATCAGGGTCATTAATAAAAAACTTATTCTATTATATATTAATGTATATATTTGATACATTATATATTTTCAATATATCAAATTATGTGACTTTGTTAAAATATTTTAAAATTAAATATAAATAATTTACTCTAAAGATGTAAAATCATTAATTTTACTAATAATTTATAAATTTATACACTTTCAATATTTTATATATAAATTATTATATATTTTACATATTTTAAATCATTGCGACAAGGCAACATAAACAATTTAAACTTCCATTAACTTTAAATTTAATCTAATTAATTTTAAAAAATTTTAATTTAAATTTCAATATTTATAATTTTTTTTTCCAATAACCTCTTTATCATTAAAAAATTTCTTAAATTACAATTCTTTTTCGTAATTTTTAAAAACACATTTTTTTAGAGGGTAATACTAAACTTACCCCCACATATTCCAGGGACAACACATCCTTGACTTATGGCTTGTTTTATTTAGGTCCACTCTAGCTCGGCAGTTTTAATGAAAAAAGGGCAAAAAAAAATGGTGGTTTTCTTTCGACTGCTTATGGCACGTCAGAAACTTGTGGTTTTACACTAAAGGCTACGGTTCTTGTTTTTAATACTTGATTATTTTAATTTTTTT
>JBBYHO010000020.1:6664097-6675318 GCA_038382025.1 Adansonia gregorii | reverse complement strand
TCTTTAACTCCATTATGGAAGTTTATTAGTGATTATGGATAGAGTGAATGCATCCTTTCCTGCATTGTAACACTCTCGAGGGTTGTTTAAAATGATATTCTACTCTCTCCATGCTGACTATATGCGAGTTTCACAACAACTGCATATTATTGCAGCAATGATATTTACAATTAAGGCATATTTTTCCCTAGGGTTAAATCGCAAGCCAACCATCTGCAATAGGTGTAGCCTTGTTTATGAAATATTTCCTTGCCACAACATTTTTTGTGGACTTAATCTGGATTTTTGTCTTTACACATGCCTGCACAATTTTGAATACATGTTTTTATGGTTTTCTCACACCACTGCTACCTTCTCGCTTCTATGGGGGCATAATTATGTTGTTTGTAGCACCTTTTACAGTGCTTATGGCTTAGGTCCTAGATAATGTTGCATATATAACCCATTTGTATGGAACATGAATGATTTCGGAAACTAGAGAGCAAGTACTCTCTGTTCTTTTTTTTTTTTGGTGGATCAGACACTCATTTTGTTAGTTTCTTGCTACAGATATCTCGCAATATAACAACAAATGAAATGGCAAATGTGATGCGCTATAGCTACCTCAGGGGCATTAATGGTCGATTTAGAAACCCCTATGATCATGGATGCCGTAAGAACTGCTCAGATTTCCTGATCAACGGCTACAATGAAGATGTGCAGGCTAGTGAAGATTCTGCACATCCTGAAGGAATTGGGATGGTGCAAATGAGGAGGAATTCCAGCTTGCTAAATGGTGATTTGCACACTCCCGCGAACACTAATGGCCATATTGCTATAAATGTGAATTCAAGCAACGCCAATGCACATCATGCTCATGGCCATGTTCATGCTTCCCACTGCAGCCATGGTAAGCATAGCAAGTCAAAAAATGAGAGCGTGCCACTGGGATTGGGACTTGGACTCGGACTTGGACGGAGTAGCGCCCGGTCTGTTGCGGCATCGTGATATTCATATATATATATATATATGTATTTATATTATCCAGTATAAGTTGAAACTTACGTGCATTGTATTATAAGCTTACATCCGATTTCAGCTATTTTTTTGTACGACTGGCTGGTCCTTTTCGTTCTTTATTTATTTAGTTTAGTTGAGTTTCTTGCTATTTTTCTGATTGTGTTTTGTTTTTAGCATTTGTTGTGCTTGAAAGAGGAAGGGAATCCATAACTTTTTTTGTTTTGGGGGGGGGGGGGGTCTAATTGCAAGGTTTTCCAAATGGCCGGGAAGTGGTAGAGAAGGAGGCTGCTTTGCATTGCATTTTACGTTGCCTTGCCTGGCCATGACATCAAAATCAATCATCCAAAGCTAAAAATTTTGATTAGCTACTCTGTTCTTGCAAGTATATGTTTATAGAGCTTTACTGTTACGTACCCCGTCTGTCTGTTTGTCTCCCAACGCAAAAGTATTATTCTCCAACAATTACCTACGAATTTACAGTACGATTGTCAAATGTTGGGCTTTGCTGTACGAATTACGATATTTTGATAGGGTTAATTAAATAAATAGTTTTTATATTATATTATTTTTTTAATTAAATATTTTAAAAAATTTTGATCGTAACCTGTGATTAAAATCTCATATCATCATTTAAAAAAAAATGTCACAATTGAAGTAGATATTAAATATTAGATAAGTATTTATTAAAAAATTTACAGGTACTAAATTAAAAAAAATTAAATACTCAATTGAAAAAATAATATATTATATGAATTATTTGTGCAATCAACTTTTTTTTATATAGCAATCTTACAATTATTTTTAGTTGGATTAAAGATAAATTAACATTTATAATTCACTGGATTAATCATTTTCAACTACAATATTTTATATATCATTTTCAACTACAATATTTTCTATGTGCTAACTTTTTATGATCGAATTAAGCATAATTTTAAGATCTTTGGTTGGTAGCCCTTCAACCTTTTCTGCTTTAGCTTTATCTTCCAGTGCTTTTGAGTAGAAATATGAATTTTTATTTAATGGCCAAAAATAAGGAGGAATTTTGAACCTCAGATATGCTTAACAGCCCTTTTGGCCTTTTTGACTTGAAACAAAAGCAACTTAAAGTCTTAAAACCAAGAAATGAATTAAAAAAGGAAAAAAAAATTGTATTGTTAGGTAAGTCAAAGCTTCAATGTTACGTTAGGTGAAATTAGATCCTTACTTCTATTATTATCCTAAGAATAATTAGATTTCAACACAGATTCTGGCACATCACAACGTGAATATTATTTGATATGCTTTTAATGAGGTTCAAAATTTCCATCGACAGATTTGCCGAAGTGACACATCTTTTGCAGTATAGTAAAAATATTTTACAGATTAATATAAAAATACAGTTATTAATTTGTAAAGTTTAAAATCTTAACTGATAATTTATTTAAAAAACCCTTTAAAGAGAAAAAAAATTGTGATGAGTGAGTTGTTTTGTTTTTAAATAATGTGACGTATAATTTTTTAAAATACATGTAAAATAAAAAAACATGTATAATGTTGTCTAATAATATTACAAATACTTTAGACATGTATTTCAATGTTCTAGCCAAATATAATCAAAGCATGATCAGAATTGATTAGAAATATTTAAATCAGAGAAGCATGATCGGTATAAAATAATTTTATTTTATGTCATATATATATATAAATATCCAGAAAAATATTCCACCTAAATACAACAGGCAAAAGCCAAAAGGAGAATCACCAAAATGGCGGCGTCGTATATCAGGGATATTGACTACGTAGGAGGAGGAGTAAATAGTAATAATATTAATTATAGAATAAAATAAAATGAAACAAAAAATAGTATTTTTGTTAATTCTGCCTGCCCGCCCGCCGAGCGCTGTTTGCCGCATAATGGGAAAAGGACGGGGACAAGTTGGACCCACACTTCAGTATAGCTCTTATCTCATATACCACCCTTTATCCCGATCGCTCAAGGTTTTGCCACGTGGCACTTATCAAACGGCTTTAAAGTCCCCCGCACGCCCCCCGTCACTTCTACTTGTTTCCCCTGCTTTCTTGCTCTTTCAGTTCTGTTCTACTTCATTTTTTTTTTAATTTATTTTTTAATATAAGTCATTGGTTGTTTCTTCTCTGATTGTGATCAGATGATTATATCTCCGTTTTAAAGGTTTTTTCTTTTTTTGTTTTTGAATATGATCTTTATTCGATTGTGTGATACTTATTTATTAGAATCCTCTTTTTTTCCTCCTGACTTTGTTTGATTCCTTAGAAAAAAGAGTGAAAATTAAATTTATTTTCTAGAAACATCAGAGTTCAACTATCCGTAGCTCTTCTCCCTTTAAGCAGCGATTTTTTTTTTTGTAAAGAAGAAGAAGAAGCTGGCTTTTAGACATATCATGTTGATAATCTTAAATATTTACAAACCGTTTCTTGTTGATGATAGAGTATACAGGTAAATATAGTGTAAAAACATTGCATGATCATCGTTTCATTTGCTCTATTTTTTTATGTAGTTTGACTAGTTGCATTTATTGAATTTTTATGATTTAATGAGGGAGGTTTATGCGTTATCCTTTAAGTGGGGTTTTGAATTTTTCTTCTGTTTCTTGTTCCTTTTGTTGGTGTTTTATAAGTTCTGCATGTTGGCCTTTTTGGAATGCAAGTTAAGAATTAGATGCAGCTTAATATGTCATCTAAACCCTAAACGTTTTTGTTTCTGAAGCGTTGTGTTTTTTTTTCCTGGGTTGCTGGATTTTTTTTGGATCAGGGCTCTGGATTACTTATTTCCTTAACTATTCTAAGTTCGATTCTGGAGGTTCCCTGTAACTATTTTGCTTTCAATGGTTCTGATTTTGGTTTTGATGAATCTATGACACTCTTTATGTGTAGGAACCTATGAGTGTTTTACGCTTTCCCAATACTTAGGATGAAGACTGCTAGCACTAATTTTTGTATTAGTGCTATATCATTTCAGTGAGAGAATGATAGATAGAGACTTTTTGTTAGCCTTTTGGTTTTGCGATTATAGTACTCTTTAAAGTGCTGACTCTCTAATACTGTTGCTTCTGTCCAGTCCTGTTGGAAGAGGGTGAACCAGCGTTTAGACTTCAGACCTTGTTTTAGGGTTCTACAATGGTGAGTAAATTGGTTTTTCTTCTCGCTCCATGATATTAATGATAATTTATTAGACTATTAGTCTAATTGGGGGAGTGTGTTCAAGGAAGAGAGACCAACAGGTCGATGAAGATGGCATGAGAAGAGGACTGTCCGGAAGGTATGGCAAAAGTGGTAGTTCAAAGTGGCTCATAAACTCCTTTTCACGGCCCATGGTAGTTCACCAGCCTGGAATGGCCATTTGTCCGTCACTCATGGAATTATGCATCGATAAAATATGCGAAGTATGTCTATCACATTGGCTTTTTTCTTAGAGGATTGTTCTTGTTGATGTGTTCCTGAAATTATATGCTGTTACTGTGTTTCAGGGCATCGACAAGTATAGTTCGTTTACGATGCTGCCAAAGGATATAAGTCAACAAATTTTCAACAAGTTGGTTTTATCTCATCTACTTACTGATGTTTATCTTCAAAAGTTTCGCGATTGTGCTCTCGAGGTGATTTTTTCCTAAGTGGCTTAAACATTTTGGACGGTGCTCCTTTATTTATTTATTGTTCTATTTTTTTATTTTTTTATATTTCTTCATAGAGGATGGTATTTACCAGATTTTCGTCTTGTTGACAGTATGTTTGGTTGGGTGAATATCCTGGAGTGCAGGATAGTTGGATGGATGTCATCTCTTCACAAGGGACATCATTACTTTCTGTTGATCTTTCTGGCTCTGATGTGACAGATACTGGCTTAGGCCTCCTACAAGAGTGCTTGAACCTCCAAGCCTTAACTTTTAACCAGTGTGAAAATATTTCAGAAACTGGGCTGAAGCATATTAGTGGTAATTTCTATTTTCTTCTTTTGTACCGATGTTATGGGCATTTCTGGCATTTTGCTATATTCTACATTGACATATTACTTATAAAGAATTACCAACTCTTGTCATGTTTCTGGCATGTTTGGAGACTGTTGATTATTAAGTATTTATTATATCTTTTGTGAACGTTAAAAGAAATTCTGTAGAACTGTTAAGTGACCATGTTTACGGATGTGTTATTGCCATATAATATTTATTATGAGAATATAATCAAATCCTATTAAATAGTGCCTTTCTGTGATTAGGATATCAATGCAATAGTTCTTTGGATCAGCTTGCTGTTTGACATTGTTTCCATGCTGGTCATGGGCATTTTGTCCCTTGATCTCTTAGGTCTGATGAACTTGACATCCCTGAGTTTTAAAAAGAGTGCTGCAATTACTGCTGAAGGAATGCATGCCTTTTCTAGCTTAATTAACTTGAAAAAGTTGGACCTGGAGAGGTGCGCGGGGATTCATGGTGGATTTGTACATATTAGAGGTATGCTGTGAATTACTAAATCTCCCAATGAGAACTTAGAATGCTTGTTTTCTATTGAGCTAACTTGCATCTTTAAAAAGTGTGCAGTTTGTAACAATTAGCGTCTTCTAAACAATGTTGTTATTTTATTTTCTTTCATGCAAAAATTTATATATTCTGATCGTATGGTCTCAAGAACGACAACAATTTAGTATATTCTGATCATGTGGTCTTGGGAACAACCTGGGAAAATGGAAATACACCGTTATGATGTTTATTTACCATATATTGGGATGAAAAAGTGGTGGGCTGACAGATAAACTAGACCAGGATCCAATCTCTTTTTGCATTATAATATGACTGTGTATGTATTCTAAGATGGAGGGTCAACCGGTTATATGAATTATGGAACTTTTAGTTGGAGTTCCTATATCAGCCAGTTAGTGGAACATTTTTCCAGAAATTCCTTTTTTCAGAAGCTTTGTCATTTTTACCCACTGTCTTTTTCAGGTTTATCTGAACTTGAGTCTCTTAATCTCAGATGCTGTAAATGTATAACAGACTTGGACTTGAAGGCTATTTCAGGTAATTTGGAGATTATTTTGAGCTAATAAAGATTGCCACTTTTATACAGCAGGTGCTTTTTTTCAGAACAGTGGATCAAGCTGACATGAACGCTCTTCATTGCTTGCTGATGGTTGCGACACTGTATTCACAATCATTATTTGTTAATTTTGTTTATAATCAAGTGAGATTTAGTATGTATAACCGACAACTCCCCAGCTCCAAGAAGGACATTAGATTCTAGAAAACTTTTTGTCTTCTTTTAAATTTTTCTTTTATTTCAGGGCTTAATAATCTGATGGAGTTGCAAATATCAAATAGTAGCATTACAGATTTTGGACTGTCTTATTTGAGAGGTATTTATCTACCTCCTCTTTTGCATGGTAGTGGACTAACAGAACAAATTGTTGTCCTTTGTGCTATGTAAAAGGATAGGAATCCTCTTTGTTTATATTCGTTGTTCTTGGTTTCAGTTCCTAATACATTGAATGTTAAATTTCCTATTTATAGCTTTGTTTCTGTGTAGCACTTTAGAAGTGAATTTTTTATTTATGTCAACATCTTCGAAGTCTTCTATTAATGGCATCTTAATCTTCTTTTCTGTTCATGTTACCAACTTATTAGAACTTAAAATCTATCATCGTTATAGACCAGTTGACCTCAAGAATTTAACAAGTCTAACCTATGCTATGTGTAAACATTACTTCCCATGGCAGGATTGCGCAAGCTTATTATGTTGAATCTGGAGGGATGCAATGTTACCACTGCATGTTTGGATTCCATCTCAGGTGCATTTTCTCATCGGTGGCCTTTCCAGTGATACTAAAATAGTACTACTACTAGCTGGTATTCATTGAACATGTTTGTGCCTTTAGATCTAGTGACATGTGGTTTGCATGGAAATCAGTTAGTGGATGTAATGTCTTATAGTTGGGAGATAGGTGGATTAGGATAAATTCTCTATCATTGTCATGAATAGAAGATCAAAGTTTATCAAATTGCAACAAACAATGAGTTTTCAACAAGTTCATGGAGTTTGAGTGAAAGTGAATATATCAAGCGATTACTGAATTTCCTGGAAGTATAATATTTTTGACATGCTGTGCAATTATCTCTTCGTTTTTTTCCTCCCTATGAAGTGGGGATTGGGATTGCGTTATGTTATTCAACTAGATACTGGAGAACATATATCATGTTGAGTTAATTATAAAAATTATTCATTCTATGTGCAGCTCTTGTTGCTTTGACATACTTAAATCTTGGAAGATGTGGCCTAACTGATGATGGATGCGGCAAACTTTCTAGTGAGTAGTATTTGATTTCTTTGAACTCCTTTATTCTTCAATTATCAAATAGAACTATCGCATGGCTAAGTATAGTGGGAATGTTTACAGTATTTACTACCATTTGCAGGACTTAAGAATTTGAAGGTATTGAGCCTGGCATTTAACAATATAACTGATGCATGCTTAGTGCACCTAAAAGGTTCTCTTTCTCCTCCTTGCTACTGCATTGTGGTTCATTTTTTTAACTCTTACTGGGGGCGGACCATTTGCATTCTTTCTTTGCCTTGAACAACTATTAGAGGGCTGTGCAAGTTAATGAATTTCACTAGGTTAGCTCAGTGAATTGTGCTGTTACTTTCCATAAAATATGACAGTTAAGACCTTCCTATTTTAAAGTGAGTAGCTTATTCAGGCAAAAGTTCTGATCTAACTATAATGATGATATTTGCAAATTGCAATCTTATTCTTTCAATTTTTGATAATTATTATGCAGTTGACTTGAGACCACTAGATGATAGTTAATAATAGTGGTACTGAGATAGTGCTTTGAAAACATCACTGTTAAAGCTTAAAAATTGAAAATAAATGCTATCTGATTTCTGGTTCATTTTATGTATGTGACTAATTGGCTAATGGAAAAGATAGTTGTCCTAAAATGTTTCTTTTAATTTTACGTTGAAATAAAATGACCTGTGATATATGGCGAACAATTTTCATTTGAATCCATATAACTTCTATGTCCACCTTTATATGCTTATGCTAGTTTGCATCCCAATTCATTGCTCTTGATAGAATTTGAGTAGATGAGACTATTGATCCTTTTGTTTATTTTACATTTGATTTTGATGACTTGTTTATTTGAAATGGTGTTAAGTTTGTTTAATTTGGTATTATCTTTTCCTTCTAGGATTAACAAATTTGGAGAGCCTGAATTTAGATTCATGTAAAGTTGGCGATGAAGGCCTTGCTAATTTGACAGGTTTATATATCATGTTCCATTATGGTGCTAGTTAAACTGTTATGTTGGGGGTATTACCCTTTGCTTTGAAACTTTTCATGACTGAGTTTATCTTGCGATTTTCTTTTTAGGCCTTTCACTTCTCAAAAGTCTAGAGTTGTCTGATACTGAAGTTGGAAGCAATGGACTCCAGCACCTCTCTGGTTAATAATCTCTCTTATCATCTTGCATCTATGTGACATTACTGGTTCTAAACTCTTGACATTAGCCATAAATATGACAGAGTTTCAGTGATACATTATAGAAACGCATTTTCCCGTTAGGTTTGCTCTTATCAATAACTTTGTTTGCAGACCCAGTCAAGATGCTTTTCTTTGGTGTATCGTCCCTTTTATTATTATGTTCTTTTATACACTTGAAATAGTTATTTTACTTAGATTTCTTTGAGATGTATTGTTCCATTGTTGTTGCCTTCTATATATGATGATGCTCTGAAGGAGAAATGAGAAACATTTGATACTTGCAGTTGTTCCATACATGCATTTGTTCATTTGTTTTTGAAAGTGCATTTATGCCTGGCAAATTGATACTGAAAGCAAGCTGAATTTACATCAATGAATAGAAGTTATTACAGATTTTGGGGCAATCATATTTTTACAGTGTTTGCTTCATCAACGATCTAACATAGCTTTAACATTAGGGCTGTGATGTTTTAAATAATCTATTTTGATCCTTGCCCTGTTCCACATGGCATTATTTATAAAATTATATGCCATTGTTTTCAATATTTTCTGAAATATTTATAATGTCAATGCGCGTGCTGACTTGGTTCTGCTTTATCAGGATTGACTCATCTTGAGAACTTGAATCTGTCATTCACTTTAGTGACTGATAGTGGTCTAAAAAAGTTGTCTGGATTGACTGCTCTTAAGTCACTTAATCTGGATGTTCGCCAAATTACAGATGCTGGGCTGTCAGCTTTGACAAGTTAGTATTTTCACTTATTTCTTGTACCATTCTTCTAATTTTGTGTGTCTTAAGTTGATGGCATTTTGGTTTGCTCCTATTTATGGCTTTTTGAAATTGGAATTTGTATCTTTTATTGAAGCAGAAGTCTTTTTGCTGGCCTTTGTGTCGTGAAGGGATGTGGAGTTCTTTTTTTTCCTTGATTTTTATGTTTTACTGGGGATGGCTACTATGAAATGTTGGATGTCTACCCCTTTTTCTTGCCTTAGACTATTACAGGATAGCCAGGGTTGGAGTCATATATTTTGCTGAGCTTTCAGCTATGAACTTATCCTTATATGTGAAAATAGCATCTCTTTAGATAAAGAAATATTCTAAAGTAAATAAATAATATAATTCCAGATGTTTCTAAACAGATCAGGCAACTCTGATCCTTCAGTAACATTACTTGGAAGTGGATAAATGATAAAGTCCCATGGACTAAGATCATTCTTTTTCTAGCGTTAAGATGGCAAATTTCTTACTCTATTTTCTTCTCTGGCTCTTGGTGTATAGTTGTGATATTATATTGAAACCAATTTAATAGTGTTATTCACGATGGAGGTCCGGTGTATCCCTTCTATTATCCGTTAAGAATCTCTAATCAATTATTGTTGCAGCAAGACGTCTGTATTGACATAATTCATTTTCTTAAAGCTTAGTCAAAGTGGCATCAAATTGCTAATCTCAATCTTTAAATACCCCATATCTCTCTTCCCATCATTAAATGTTTTAAGGACACATAAAAGTTATCACATTTTTTTTTTATTTTGCTGATGCAGGTTTGACTGGACTGGTGCATCTAGATCTTTTTGGAGCTAAGATTTCAGACATTGGAACAAATTATTTGCGATGTATGTCAAAAATATTGTCATTGCTTAAGTAATTAATAATTGCAAGTTGAGCGGTGATTGTAGCCGTTAACCTATTTTTCCCTCGATATTCTCATTTTCTTGTTTGGAAAACTTGATTGTTTTGGTTTGCTCTTTGTCTCTTGAAGATTGAATATAATTTGGACATACATAATTGAGAAAGTTCAGGGTTGAAGTTGAGAAATATAAGGTCCTTGAGTTGATCGGTTGAGGTGTATATCTCCAAAGGTGGAAAGTTTCTTATGGTCTTTATCAATAGGCATAATATCAATTAGTTTTTAATGTGTTCTATTGTTATGTGTTCAATTTTTGTGTTAAATGTTCTTAAACCTGCATGTTTTCATGCCAAACAGGCTTCAAAAACCTCCAATCCCTCGAAATTGGTGGAGGGGGTCTAACTGATGCTGGTGTGAAAAATATCAAAGATCTCCACTCTTTAACGCTGCTGAACCTTTCACAAAACTGCTACCTGACAAACAAATCGTTGGAATTTATTTCAGGTATGTTTTGCTTCTATTTCTCAGCGTTTTGTGGCGTTGTTTATCTTTTTTCTTCTTTCCTCCATTGTTGGCCATTATTACAATTACTGTGCTTGTACGGAAACTGATACAGAGATGTATATAAGATATCTAGTTGTATCTCTAGTGTCACATAATCTCATCTGGCAATAGTCCCACACTCCCACTTGAAATTCTAAATTTGCAGCATTTTTGCTGCAGTCTAGTAATTATGACTAGTTGGCCGGGCATTGCTCTGGCTCCTTTTTTTTTTTTCCTTTAAATATTCTGTCGGACACATTTTTGTCATAGGTAGAAAGATATATAATCCTCTAAGGATTTCCTAAATATATGGAAAAATTTAGAAAAAAAAAAAATTAAACATATCCGTGTTGGACACATTATTTTTGAATCTGAGTAATGTAGGTCTAAAGTCTAAATAGAGAGATGGATGGCAAGTCGGGAAATTTGGTGAGTGGAGAGCTTATTTGGGTCCTGGTACTACTAATGGCTCCTGGGTCCTGCTACTACTAATGGCTCCTGAGTCCTGAATTAGAAAATATTTTTTGTTGTTTTGTCACGCTTTGATGAA
>JBBYHO010000020.1:6651909-6662767 GCA_038382025.1 Adansonia gregorii | reverse complement strand
GTACTGCGTATCCCACTTCAAATAATATGAAGCACTTAAGTATGTCTTTCGAGTTTCGACCACCTGTTTTCCTGGAAATCTCCACTCAAAACAACGTGCAACTCATGCATGCTCCAATACATGATAAATTTTTGAAACACGCCGTCTAAATAATGATTCTAATCGGAATGATGGAATCTTGCTCTCCAGTTTTTAGCTTCATACATCTCATTCCATGCCTGTATTATCTCGTCAATCTTAAACACCAAACCTGCAAGTGACGAGAGATTAAGTTATGCTTTTAAGGTTTATGCATATATTAGTTGCTGACACAAAGTTATGAATTTCTGACCATAGCTTACCTTCCGGAGCAATTTCATTTGAACAGTGATGCTTCAACATAACAGCCATATCTGTGGGAGGAGCTCCAGCATGCTAAAACTTCTCAATGGCTACCCCAAAAATTCATGCCAGATAGAATTCCATGATTGAGCGTTCGTAAAGTATGGTGCCCCATAAAGATTTATCTGAGCACTCATGTTGACAGCCTGCTCTGAAACTTCAGCTGCTGACATATCTTTGAATAAACCATCCAATCCCATTTTCTGCAACTGATCTTTTTCCTTCTTTGAATTGGAAAACTCATGCAGGTGTCGGTCTTTGAACTTCTCCCACATCTGCATGCCCTTCTACATATTTTCCTCAGCGTAGTTATAGAGGTGCAGGACCTTTTCAGAAGCCCAACTATCCAGATCAACATTGTTGCCAATTGCATAATACCAAGAAAGTTTTGCCGGCTCAAACTGTTGTTGCCCAAGAGCGAGATGAGCTTCGTAGAAATCTGGTTTCATTCTCAGTCCTTCCTCGTATCTCTTACCGGCTTTACTATATTCTAATTGCGCCCAATCATGGGTAGTTTTGATCTGCTTAATTATGGATTCTCTCAAACCATCTTCGCTGAAGTACACCCTCTTCCTTGCCCTGGCCATTTGAACATTTCGCCAGTTGAACAATGCTAATGCTGTCATCTCTTGGAATTTCTCAGCTGCCCAGTCAAAAATGTCCTGGGCCTCTTCACTTGTAACTGTGTCCTCCATGGCCTCAGAATATTCCTTCATACCAAGTTCATGAAGATTCAAGCATTCATCTGAATCAAAGCCAACATAGTTCTTGAAACAGTTGAGCAAACTCAATCAGCCAGTCATCGATGCAACATGAGTCTTTTCCTGTTCCCATAACTTCTCTGGCATCCCCATTTTCAGCTGCCTTACCTTGTTTGATTCCAAGATCGTGAACTTCCTCGCACTTAAATCTCTCAAAGAATAGATCCTGCTTGGAATTGACTTCTACAGCATACAGCCTCATAGAACCCTGTGATTCTGCTAACAATTCTGCCAATCTCAATTCTTCATCACTGGTTATTGTGACCAAATCACCTTCTTCATCTCTGTATTTGATAAGAACTGCTCGAGCTAGGAAATCAATCGTGAATTACTTCCCTTAGTTGCGGAAGGCTGCAAGTAAGCGGCAACTGAGCCCATCTTATATCTTCAGCAAGAATCAACTTGACAGCCTTCTTTGGTTCTCCCATTTTATGGCTAATGTTCTCCTCTGCAACCAGTTTATCCTGGGCCTTCCTTTCTTCAACATTTTTATCGATCTTCTTGTCATCAATTCGGTCCACAGCCTTGTCATCTTCAGCTTTACCAATCTTCTTCTTGTTCTTTTTTTTGGTTTTCTCTTTGACAACTTTCAGAATTTGTGAAGTACTTGGAGGTTCAAAGTATTCTGGAGGCAATTCAATCACGGTATCATTCACTGGTAAACCTTTTTTCCCAAGTGAACTTCTTAACCTCTTGGAAATCTCTAATGCCGTGATATTATTTGGCTCCATGTTAAGAACTGTATTAACATCTTTGAAAGCTAATTCAAACCTATTCAAAGCCTCGTAGCACCTCGACCTCTTTAACAGTGCTTTACCATACTTGGGGGTTACCTCTAATGCCAAATTACAATGGTGGATAGCCCTGGGGTACTCGCTCAATCCCATCTGCATATAACATGCAGCCATTTTGATCCTAAGATGGCAAGACATCTATGTGATTTTTTGGAAGCAATTTGAGGGCTTTCTCATATTCTATTCTAACATCGCTCCTTCATGGTCCCTTTTCTGAAACAGTTTGTTCCCTTCTTCCTTCAATTCTTGAGACATGGCAATGAAAACTGCCATGCCCGAATCATATGCTTTCGAACTATTGTCTCCAACTTTGCTTTGCTTCACCCTGTTATCACTTGCTTGTCCTGTTTGCCTCTTGTTCTTTCCACTATGTTTCCACATTGCAACTCCAACAATTTCTAGCTACCCAAAAAAAAAAAAACCCAAAACACTGCCACCACTTGACTTAAACTTGAAAACCTCACAAGCAAATCAAGTGATATAGGAAGAAAAAAAAATCACTACCCTTTTGAACTAACTTCTCATACAAGTTAAAAATCCAAGCCCAACAACTAAAACCATATAGAACATCCAACAAGAAAGAAATTAAGTTCCACACGACCTTAAAACAGTAACCTTTTCACGACTTTCACAGTGAATAAAGATTCACAAATCAATTCAAATACTACAGATAAGACAAGCACACCAGAATAAAAGCTCTTAGGCACCTAAAACCATTAAAACCCAGATACTATTCCCAAAAGAAAAAGAAAGAAAAGTCCAAATTTGGGTGTCAATCCACCAAAACAACTCCAAAAATTTGAATTTCTCCTTCTAAGTTGAAAGGGGAGTCCCCCCCCCCCCCCCAGCAGACCAACATATTCATGACATAAATCAGCAGAAAATGAAAATAAAAATAAAAGAAAAAATTATCTTTTCCTCCTCTAAACCAGGAATTGTCACTCCCTAACAAAGAATTAACAAATGCCAATTCAGAGAGAAAAGAAAAAAAGGAAAAACAATCGACCACAAGGCCTCAACTTCAGCTAAAAAGATAAGACCTTCATCCACAATCAAAATAAAGAAGAAAAATTTTATGGCTGGAGAGTAATCTAGGGGAAAATGAATGCTCAACAGTGAGGTGTGCAAATTTTCCTGGGAAACTCAAAAAAAAGATAAATCTTTTTTTATAAGAAAAATCGAATAATGTGTCGCAGGGAGAAGATGGAAGAAGTGATAACAGACCAACGTTTTACGTTTTGTATTTATTTTTCTTCTGAGTACTGCATTTTGTATTATTTTGCAATATCTTTTAACTTTTTCACAGCTAAACGTGAACCCCAGAAAAAAGCTGTCTTGCAAAGGAATTTTTATTTCTTTATATTTCATAAGCAAATCGCTGCAACACTTCAATCTTAATTCTTTGGTTGTTTTTAATATTTTTTTTTTAAATTCAGAAAAAAATTAATAAAAAAAAGGGCCCATTTTCTGCGAAATTCCAATTTTCTTGGGGACGTTTGATAAAAGGCCGAAGACAGAGATTTGTTTTTGACTAATGCCAGTTCTATTTGTTATTAGAATTAGACTTGTCAACTTCTTTACGGTTTGCTAAATCCAATCCAAATAATTATAAAATCTAATTCTATTTATTTAGTATAAACAAATAAAATAGCTTGACAGATTTGGTTTGGAGCCTATGAAAAGTTCGTTAAATTTGAAGGACATTACTATTGAAGATGGGGATAATTTAAAGCAATTTGTACTAAGAACATGAGATCTTCCTTTCATCAATTGATGTCTACATAGAAAGCATTTTAGTTAATTATTTTTTAAAAAATTTGTCATAAATGTTGATGTGGTCAGATAGAAAAACATCATCAAAGGGGTTATGATCGAAATAAATATACTGAATGAAAATAGTTAAGAAATAACAATTATCATTATCTTCTGTACTTTTGACTCACATTGGGTGTACAATATCTGGTGGAAATAAAATAATTATATTTTGCAATGTTGCCTAGTAATTTCTACCAGGGGAGACAGTGAGTTGTGACCCGATCCTGCCTTCATGTGTGATGGGTCGCAAATCCAATCACATAAACTGAAAGCAGCAGCTGGCAGGCAGTCTTCTTTTCTTTTTCAGCGATCGCAAGGCAATTTGGGCAAACTGACGAAGTGCAAACGGGTAAAACAGCAAGACAAGCTGTTCCTGTTCTTGGGGGGAACTCTTCAGTTTGTTGACTTTTCTTTTGGTTTGGTTGGAAAGTTTGTAGGAAAGATTCCTGCGAAAACGTGACATTGATTAACTAATAGTACTTACTTACAAGTCACCGCTCCCAATCTCAATGTCCAAGATCTGACGGCTCCTAATTTTTTTACTAAAAAAAATCTGGACAATATTTCAGTGGACCACCTACATTACTAATCCTTATTGTTGCTTTATCTTCTTTTTATTGGCATACTATTATTTATTTTATCTCCTCCTTGTAGGGCTTACCTTTCAAGACTCAATTGTTCTTGTAAGTCTTTCTTTTCTTCTACCGAATCCTTTTATATTCATATTTTTGGTAGTCGTTTCATTTATCTTTTAGTGTGTCCCCGCGTGTGTGTGTAAAATATATATATATATATATTCTTTATCTTCCTTTTTTTTTTTTGGCTCATCTTACTTTCTCCCCAATGGGCAAAATCCAATCTCCTTTCTTCTTCTATTATATCTACTTTGTCTATTTGTTATCAGAAGAAAATGGAAAACAAAAAAAAAAAAAATTGAAAAGAACATTTAATTTTGAATATAGTGACAGATAATATGGACCAAATACGTTTAATTATGTTTTCACATCAACATAGAACAATAGAAACGTTTTCTATCATTGCCAATTTTCATTGTTTCACACTTGTTAGTAGCAATAGTAATAATATTTATTAATATTAGTAACGCCATTTGGTCGGTCGATTAATGACAAAATCTCATATTCTTCCATTTGGTTTTTTCTCTCATATTTGGTTTAGATTTCGGTTGATTCATTAGATTCTCTCGCACATCATTTGTTCTTAGTTCACCTCTTCACTTGTACCTCATACATCATTTTTCACTCCTCGCTCCACAAATTAGTTGATAGTTTTTATTTTATATATATGTATACTTAATTCGGACAAAAAGTTGGTTATGATCCTAAATCTAATCAAACTCGTAATTAATATATATATATATATATATGATCATACCTACTACATGAACTAAGGTCTAGTGGGCTAGTTAATAATATTTGTTTTTACTAATACTAAAACCTTTGTGGAACTTGAACCTTGCTTCTAAATGTTTTAAATATAAATTTTGAGAAGGAAAACAACAAACTTATAAGAGAACAGAAAGTTATCTCTTATTAGTAGTTCAAAATTCTTAAATATAAAAAAGAAGACTCCTACCGTAATTATTCGATTATGAGAAAAAAAAGTTATTATTTTGCTAAGTGGATACCGTTAATAAACATGTTAATAATGTTTAAATACGGAGAAAAGGTATAAATATTAATACATTAATAATTTATATTATTTAAATTTTAAAATATTTATATAATTATATTTTATTTATATTATATATATATTTTTTGCGTTTTCTCGTGTTTTGCGTGAATTCATACTAAACAGATTTTAGAAGTTAGAGTGCGGCAGTCTTTGGGCCTCCGGTCCAAAGTATGATTAAACAAAGTGTTCCTTGGGCTTGAACCATTTAGCGCAAGCATAAAGACGCCCATTTCCGCCGATGTCACCATATTTGAATTACGTGGCGGAATCTCATTGGCTGACCTGCGTAGATTTGTGTCATCGTCAACAGCATCGGATGCATCTCCTTGTTGCCTGTTGTTTCTCGGTAGGGCTCATATTATTATTCAAGATTAATAAAACTCTCACAAAAAGTAAAGGAAAAGAAAATATGAGATTGCTTTTTGGATTGATATCGGTTTTATGTATATTATCAAGCAATGTCTTTGCCGATCAGATTTTCCCACCTCATGTAGGTAAGCTCATATTTATTTGTCTATCTTTTATCTCAAAGTTCGACTTTTTAATGTAAATTTCTTAGCTTTTTTTTTTTCGGTGTAATTCATCTAAATTTTATTTTTTTAATCTGGGTTTTCTTTGATTCTCTTTAATTTTTATTTTCATGTGTGAGGCATAGCTTAACTCTTGAGGCCTTGTGACGGAATATAAAATGTTTATTCCCAGTGATTTTGTTGTTTTAGATTGATGAATGTTTCCCGGATTATACAAGACACACTACTTGTTTATTGTTAATGTTTAGTATTACAATATAGTTGTTCTTAGGTTCCTCGTTTATTCAAAAATAGAGTATGATTCATCTGAAAAGAAATAGATAACTGAGTTATTATTAGTGCTTGATTGGTGTAATTAGCACCAAAGACAGGAAGGAGCTTCATTACAGCTACATCCCTTCATAGTAAGAAAAAAGGGTTTTTGTAGGTTAGGAATTTGATTCAACTAGGTCTTGTAATCCAATGGGCCGAACATTAGATATCGATTATTTTTCAGTGGCCTGAGATTGATGCCTGCTTCAGTTCTTGGGCTTCTCCCATGCCACTATGATGAAGATTGCTAAAGATCGGAGTAAAGTGAATTCAGAGTCTGGAGGTTTTTTTTTTTTTCCCTTTTCTCAACTAGAAAGAGTTTGCTATTAAATTTAGTTTTGTTACTGTTGAATGCCGACTAATTTAGGCAAAAAAAAATTTTTAATAGAGTTACTAATTTGTTTAGAAGTTGACATTTATTGATGAGAGCAAATTTATGCTAAGAGCTGATTTTGTGATAAACTTTGATATTATGGATCACAGCTGACCACATGGTGAACCATGGATAGTTTGCTTGTGTTCTTATACCTTTGTATCTTTGGGCATTGAAAGGTTTTTGATTCTTAAATTATAGTTGGGTAAACTCGAGAAACAAAGTAATCCATGGCCTGAATTAAAAAAAAAAAAGAAGGGATGCACTGTCTTTGTCTACCACAAGGGCCATTGGACTATTAAAGGTTATGGAGAAGTTAAGGTGTACCTCGGGCGATATTCAGTGCATGATGATTGTTGTAACCAATTAGTCATCGCATGTGATGCTATTATATACAGAGTTTCCATCCATCTAGCAACTGATTTAGTGGTTGTGTCATAGTGTTTTTTTTTATAATTTAAATAGAATATTGGTTCTACTGTTTTCAAGTTTTCTTGCTTGCTGAACTTCTCTAGTACTTTACTGAACAACAGCTGGCACACTTGGCCGAAGCTCCCGTGAACCAAAATACAAAATTGAGTTCCATAATGAAGAGTCTCCCTACCATCCTGTGAGTAAGCATAGAATTTTTAACTTATTTTTTGCTCTCCAGTCCTACATTTAACAAAATCTGGATGAATGCTTTGAAGTTTCTAATTTCATGCTTATCACTTCAATTCGATCTTAGTTGCCGATTTCACAATCATGTCCATGCATTTACAATATTAATACATCATTTCCTACCCTCAATAAGGAAGATTTTCATCCTGCCTCCTCTTAGGTTTCTTCTTTGTGCACCAAGCAAATCTATCTCATGAATATTTCTTTAAACATGAAAAACGAATTTAAGTTTAATGCCTTTCTAGCCCCAATATGATCCTTTTAGGATCTTATTTTATTATGTATTTGTATAATAAACCTGCCTAAAATACATTATTCTTTATGAAGTCATAGCATTATCTGGATGTTTGCTGGGGCTTTACCATTTTTCGCAGCATATTAGATAATTCTTTTACTACCACTTATTCCTTGAACAAGTAAATTTGTAAGCAATGATGTAAAAATCCTGAAACCATTTACATGTGCATCTTAATGTAAGCAGCAGCTTGTTGATTTTGAAGTTTTCTACTAACATGCTCTTAGTATTTGCAGCTTATTTTTATTTTTCCTACTAACGAAATAAAATAAGTTAGCCACATTTTAGCTAGCAACACACTTAAGCATAATGATTCATGTTCTATGTTGGAATGCTTAAGCATAATGAAATTGGAGAGAATGTGTTGAAATTATGAGTACAATGCAGCTTGGTGCTGTCTCTGTAAGAAATTGTTATTAACGTTATTATGAAAATCTTGAAGTCTTAGTGTCGTTGTAATTTTCCATGTGCTTGTAGCTTTAATGGGCTGGATTTTCCTTTCACGTGAACCCATCTAGTTCAATATGGATTTGCCATTTTTCATGATCTAATATTATAATGCCTGTAATATTTTGCAGGATGATGATCAGGAGTCCGTTGTTATGCCTAATAAAGATGGGAAGAATTTTTTATGTTTCTTGCCCAAGGTGGAGAAAGCTAAGACTGTAAAGCCAGTTACTCAGCAGAACACTAGTAGCATGATTGTGGAATCTGAGAAGCGCATTAAACTGAAGACGCCTGATGAACTACTGGAAGTACTGAAAGACCGATGCTTTATCAGAGTGAGCAACTTCTTCCTAAAAAAACTGTTTGTTTGGTATTCCTTATATTGAATGATGACAACTCTTTGTTCTTCCCCGGAGTTATGTGCTGCTTATTTTCGTATCTGTGCTAGTGCTTACGTTGTTAACTCTTCTGTGCAGCAAGAGGGTTGGTGGTCTTATGAATTTTGCTATCAAAAGCAGTTACGGCAACTACATTTGGAAGATGATAAGGTAGACTTTTAATTGAATTTAAGGTCTCATATTTACATTAGACTATGGTTTTCTCACTAGTCTGAGGGTTCTGCCTGTGATGTATCCTTCAGTGATGTGGAATATCATTGTTTTCTGAAATGAACTGCAGTATAATATACCAAATGTATTTGATGAGCAGAACCTATTATGGATACTCAACTGATGTTCTCGCACCATGTATTCGATCTGAGTAGCAATTTATAACATAGGCGATAGTAATATAATGATAGTAGTTATAAAAGCAGCCGCAGCAGCATCATTTGCTATCATAAAAATAATTTTGTATTCCTATGTCTTATTAACATCTTAATGACTATGGTAAGCCCCTGCTGGCGGTTTTTATTAATTTCTTATGGACATTTTCAACCATTTTGGAATTATTGCAGGTGGTTCAGGAATTTGTCTTGGGTGTTTATGATGAAGAGGCCACTGCTGCTTTCAACCAGAATCTCTCTGACATCTCCACATTAAAAGATCCCCGATCAAAAGATGCATCGCAAAGGTGAGACTTTTTATGGTTTAAAAATTTAAGTTGCACCTACATTTTGGCATATTTATTTTATTTACTTATTTTTTGTACCAAAAAAGTGAAAAGTCAAAGATTATACTGAATTGAAGGAAGGAAAATGAAAGAAAGAAAAGGACTTAATGATCCCACGTCTTATGCAGGTATCATGCTCATCAATATACGAACGGAACCCTATGTGATCTTACTAATCAGCCCCGAGAAACTGAGGTACGAAGCAATAAAGTTACAGAACAGTTAAATGGTTTTCAGATCTCCTTTGGAGTGAAAAGGTACGCGTTTTTGTTTTTAGATTCCTTCTCATCTTTCTTATGCTTTCTTGTTTTTGTTTGTAGGTGAGATTTGTCTGCTCAGAGCCTAGAGCCATGATTAGTTCAATTACAGAGCTATCCACATGCAAGTATGCACTCACTATTCAAAGCCCTATGCTATGCAAACACCCGTGAGTCTCCCTCACATTCTACTCTTTAACTGCTTAGGTTATAGCTGTTGCTTCTAGTTTATTTACAGCGGATTGTTCTTGTTGGAAAGATCAAAGATCTATTACAAGGAACTGTATGTAAAACATGACTGAATGCTACTTGTTATCCTTTCTTCTCAATATAAGACACTGGTCTAGTCACCTCAGAAAACCAAGCATTGAGCTATTAATAAGCACTTTTGCCAATTGGTCACTTAACTTTTAATGTGTTGCAATTAGTCATACTAACAAGCAAAATAATAAATATTGATGAAATGTTGATAAACTGTGAAATTGGCATCCATAAGTATCTAGTTAGCCCAGCTAGTTGCAGCCAAGAAAGTCTCTCTCTCTTCCTCTCCCACTCCCTCTCTCTCTCACATGCCAAGTTGAAAAAAAGGTTGGTGTTGTATAATGTTCTAATGACACTATTTAATTTTTCTATTTTCTATTGTTTACTTATTTAAATAAAAGATTCTCATACTATCCTGGATTTTGTAGATTATTCCAAGAAGAGAAACCGGTGTGGCACACCATTAACTGCAATGTGCTTCCAAAGGGTTACAAGGATACCGAGTTTGAGGAAGGACATATTACTATGATCATGGACTCGGAAGATCAATCTAGTTATGATTCAATAGAATGAATGTTGTAGATCATAATGCACTTTTTAGTCATATAATTTACTGAGTTAAGCCCTGTCGAAATATAAGTATTGCAGTATCAAATCAAAGGATTGCTAATTTCCACGTTATTTATTCTTCCCATCCTTCTCAAACTACATTCTTTACCGAGAAAGATAGTGCTTCAGGAACATGAAGCTCTGCCATACATCTTTCATGAGGACTAGAGTTTGGATAAATTGTCCCCGCAAAAGAATTAGAAAAAAAAAAAAGCATTTGGATAATGTAGACGCTTGAAATTTACGACGTTTTTGGTTTAACGTAGTAAAAATTTTATTATAGTCATATTTTAGCATGTTATAGTAATGCGATTGTTTAATTTGTAGAATGGTTATATCCCGGAATAGTTTATTATAATATTTCACGAAATCATTGAATAGTTATTGTGTGCCATTTCACTAAAAGATTATTTCGATTTTAAGTGAAATAGAAAATTATTTTAAGGAATTTAAGTTCTTTACAAAATGGGTTTATTATAATGATATTGTTTAATTTGTAGAATGGTTATATCCCGGAATAGTTTATTATAATATTTCACGAAATCATTGAATAGTTATTGT
>JBBYHO010000020.1:6615552-6643535 GCA_038382025.1 Adansonia gregorii | reverse complement strand
AGTGTTTCTGAACATGTCAAATAATTATTTTGACGGTAGAATTCCAGCTTCGGTCGGTGATATGTCAAGTCTGACAGAAATTATCCTAGCAAATAATCATCTTGAAGGTCCAATCCCCAAGGAGTTTTGCCAGCTCAATGCTAATATAAGACTTCTAGACCTTTCAATGAACAATATCTCCGGGAATTTTCCACCTTGCTTCAAACCTCGATGGATCAGTCAAGTTCATTTATCAAGAAACAAGCTGGAAGGGCCATTCCCAAATGCATTTCTTAACAGCACTATCTTGGTGACATTAGATCTCAGCCATAACCACTTGAATGGTAGCATTCCGAATTGGATTGGTACGCTTTCTCAGCTGAGTTATCTTTTACTAAATAACAACCAATTTGGAGGTGGGATTCCGGTTCAGTTATGCAAGTTGGATCACTTAAGCATTCTTGATCTTTCTAATAACAATATTTCTGGTACAATTCCTCATTGCCTAAAGATTACAACATTGAACGACATAATTGTTGAATCTGATGTCAATTATGACGCTGTTGTTATTCAAGGTGCTGCTGGTTCTTTCTCTACTAAAGAGCCAATAGAGTTCACAACAAAAACCATGTCCTACTATTACAGCAGAAGAGTTCTCACTTACCTGTCTGGAATTGATCTCTCTTGCAACAACCTGACTGGGGAGATTCCTCACGAAGTTAAAAACTTGCAAAATATCAATGTGTTGAATTTGTCTCACAACAGTTTGATAGGACCAATTCCACCAACGTTTTCTGACCTCGAGCAAATCGAAAGTCTAGATCTTTCTTACAACATGTTGAACGGTGAAATCCCTTCTCAACTTGTGCGGTTAACTTTCTTGTCTTCTTTTAGTGTGGCATTTAACAATTTATCTGGAAGGACACCTCAAAGGGTCGCACAATTTGCAACATTTGATGAAAGCAGCTACTTAGGGAATCCTTCTCTTTGTGGTACACCATTGCCACAGAACTGCTCAACAAATGAACCAACATCATCAATGCCAAAGACTTCAACTGATGATGGTTTCATCGACATGAATGTCTTTTATGCAAGTTTTATTGTGTCTTATGTTATGGTCCTACTGAGTATTGCCATTGTGCTATATATTAATCCTTATTGGAGACAAGCATGGTTCTATCATATAGAAGCAGGCACCACTTCTTGCTACTTTTTTGTTGTAAATTATATTCTGCCAAGACGATTCCACTATGGAAATATGTAGCCAAGCCATGTTCAGTTGTTCACCTTTTCTCTTCCTTAGTGACTCAATAATTGATCTAGTGGTTTGTTTAATACTTTAAGAAGTGATAAACTCCATGTAATGTTGACTAAATTTTTTCAAAATAAAATTAGTAGATGTACCTTTATCTTGGCTATTAATTTTCCCTTTCGCCTTTTTTTCTCTCTCTGTGCATTTGTAAGAAGTGAGTGGCAAATGAAATCCATTTTAGAGGCTTGACCCTCTCAGGTCAAGTAAGCCTGTCTTAAGGATCAGATTATTTGTCTGATCCGATTGGTTTGATCTATATAACATCAAATTTTAATATAAATTTTTGAATTTGAATTAACTTGACTCAAATTATTATTTAATAATAAAAATATTTTTATTTAAATTTAATTATAAAAATATAAATAATAATATAAAAATAATTTTTTAATATTTTTAATAATAAAACAAGCTATTGCATTAGCTCGAACCAAGCTTAATAAGTGATATAAACAAGTGCGATATGGCCCTCCTAAACAACTCAAACCATAGATAGGTCTAAGGATGGAGTAGAGAGTAAGGACAATTTACAAAACTAAGAATAGTGCGAGCTACCTATTCCTAACCTTAAAAAATGATAGAAGATCAAATTGATAAGATTTTTTTTATGTTGATTCAATAATATTTTTAGTTTAGTTAAAATTTTAAATATTGAGTAATAAATATAATAAATGATTGATTTAAAAATATATATGTATTTAATATTATTGTTTTATAATAAACTGATTTAATGTAAATAATTATTTTATAACAAATCAAATTTTAAATTAATAATTCTATTTTTTTATTTTTTATGATTAATTATTATAAATATAATAATGATTGTATTAAAAACTATTTGACTCGTTTTTAATATGTTTCAAATAAATTTTATTTCACAATCTAATTTAAAGATTCGCTATTAGTCACTTTTTATCAATGAACAGAAAAATCGAATCAGAGTCAAACACGTTAACCTTCAATTTCCAATTCAACCATTCTAGATATAAAAAATAAAAAGTAAGAATAATTAAGAAAAAAATAAAAAAATAGAAAATAAAAAAATTTAAAAATTAAATAAATAAAAATAAATAATATCAGTAACCTAAAAGTTCAAGTATATAAACAACTGCTTTGATGATTTTTTTTTTTTTTGGTTTTTGAGAAAAATTAAAAAAAAAAAAAACCTTAGGAGCCTATAAATCGGTTTAACTTCGGCCTTTTGAGTTAAAAAAAAAATTAGGTTTAAAAATTGGTAATCAAAAATTTAATTGGCTTTCGTTTGAAAAAGCCCAAAAGTTAATGAACACATGACGATTCCAGTTCAAACAGCTTTTTCTAGTTGTTTTTTTTTTTTTTTTTCGATTTTTACTTTTTTGTCGATTCTTTATATACTATTAAACCACCGAACAAATCAGTCTTCTATTGAGCCAGCTAATCCAATTTTATTTTTCCCCCACTAACTTTTACTATTAATACATTGTTAATATAATCATATAACAATTATAAATACTATGTCATGAATACTTTTTTATAAATTATTAATATATTGAACCACTAGACCAACTGGTTCTCATTTAAACCAATTGGTCTAGTTCGATTTTTTCATCACTAACTTTTATTGTTAATACATTTTAATATTATTGAATAATAATTATAAATACGTTCTTCATAAATTAATTATTTTTATTTAAAAAATTTTGATCATTTATTTTTTAAAACTTTTATTTTAGATAAAATCATATCATTATAGTTTGAGTTTTTTCGATTATAAGTTTGAGTCTTTATAGGTTTCAAATCGATCTTCGATTCGAGTTCTGATCTTAATGGATCTAGGCCTTTACAAGTTTCGGGTCATATTGGTTTCAAGTCGAGTTTGGATTTTTCCATTTAAAATTTTCTCAGGTTTAAGCATTTTCAAGTTTGAATTTTTTAGATTCGGGCCTTTAAATTTTTAAGTCAACTTTGTCAAATTGGATTCGATCTCGAATCAAATTGGGCAACTCTAAGTTCTAGGTCTACTTTGCCAGTTTTATCTAAAAGATGTTCATAAACCAAGTTAATCAAATATGCGTAGAATCTAAGCATGTTACTTATATTATTTATGCTTGTTCAAGCTCGTCCAACCTAAAATATTACTCTCAAAATTGACCTGACTTACCTATATTTATAAATAGGTAACCCTACTTGTTTAAATTGACCCGTATTGTTTTTAAAATATATATTTTTTAAATTTAATTTTTTACAATTTAATATTTCTTTTATTAAATTTTAAAAGTTTATATAAATTAATATATTTTTTAATATTTATTCTATAATATCATATATTTATTGTTTATATAAAAAAATTACATAATATATATAAATATGAAATTAATCCACACTACAATAGAGAAGCTTTTTTTAGATTAAAAATTTAGTTGGAAAAAGTCTCTAATCCATAAGCAAAAGTTAGTTCCGATGAAAATTCCATTGTAAAAATTCTAGCATTGGTAATATTTCCATCGATAATATACTTTTCATGAGGGAATATTAGTTCCGATGGATTTTTGCTTCGGTAATGTTTATTACCAACCGAATAAATCAGTCGCTGAAAAAATTTTCAGTGATCGAAAATTTTTCGTTGAGAATTCTCTCAGCAAAAGAATCTTTTCTTCTGTGATATTTTTCAATGATGGAATTTTTCATCATTGAAAAGTTAATTTTTGACTGATTTAAGGCAATTGAATCAATAGAAATAATATTAGCGACGAAATTTTTTTCGTTGATAATTCTTTTAGATTTCTTTAATTTTATTAAACTTTTTTTTTAAAAATTTTATTTCGATATTTATATTTTTTTATGTTGAATAATTAATTTACAAATTTAAAAATCCATAAAAATGAAATTTTATTTATTATAAAGATAGTATTAAATAATAAAATACACATGAAACTATTACTAAAACTTGAGATTTTTGGGTAGTATCCTAATTAAATTATATATAAAAAAATTACTACGGATGCGGAGGAGAGAAGGGTGAAAGAGTAGTATTGCCGGAACCTATTTCATCTCCTTAATTGGTAGATTAAGGAGATTAAATAGAGTTTTAAACTGATCATATTGGTTTTTGAATATAGAATGGCAGTTGCAAAGGTGGCAAAGCAAATTACTGTTTTTTTTTTTTGGCTATTGCCAAGAAAAAAAAACAGTGCATGATTATTATTATTATTATTATTATGAAAAAAAGGATTGATTCGTAGGTGACTTTTTAGGTAGAAAAGTATGTAATTATCATTAATGAAAATGTTTATTTCATGTTTTTTAAGAACAACATAGTCAACTTATTTAAGTGTAAAAAGTTGTGATAATGAGAGACGGTTTAAATAAACTGAACTAACATGTGAAACAATTCTATATATGGCTACTGCCATTAATCCCTTGCTGCCACTTTCTTCTTTGCTCAAACCAAATTTTCCCTCTTCAACTCCATAGATTTTTAACATCCATATGAAAGTATAGTCGAGATAAACAAAGCGAACTCCTTAAACCATTCTACTCAATTGCCATCCCTAGTTAAAACTTCGAAGTATCCTAAAAATTGCATCTCAACAACGAAATCAGATTATCAGAGCTTCATTCCCTTCTCCAATCGAACTAGCCTTACCAGGATAGGTTTAGAGATAATAGTATATATGCCCAGCCATTCATTATATGACGAATCATTGACCTGATTACCCTAGTTGATCGTATGGATCAGCGAGGGTGGTGTCAATGCCATGAAGGACAGTCTCAAATCATTTGATAAGTCAAAATCATTGAATCCCTCAACAATCTTGTTACAAAAATGCTTGAGGAATTCACAAAAGCTTCAAAAACATTCATATAGGTGTCAAGTCTTTTTAAGTGTGCTTTACGGGTCTGATTTTTAGGCTCAATATCAGTAAATTTAAAGACTCAAGTCACTTGAGAGGTAATTTTTTTTACTAAAATGGAAAGACTTTAGAGATCGAGTTTCTTGGGTATGATTACGGAGCTTAAAAGACTTTGATCACATTTCTCTCTCATTTGTGATTGGAAGTCTTCGTATTTGGTATTAACAATTTAAGACAGAGTACCTTAATATCAAAATTTGGGATGCACTTTAGTTGCTCTTCTTGATTTTGTGATCAAGCTGCAAGTGACTTAATTTTGCTTTCTACCTAAAAACATGGATTTGAATAACTATCTTAACGCCATAACTTATTGTTGTATGGTTTTAATTTTTTTCTTTTTGTTATCAATATTTATTTTATTAGACCTAAATGATTAATGATTTCTAAAGGTTAAATTTAATAAATCAATTTGTGAATAATTTCTTTTTATTTACAAATAAAAAATTGTTAAATGTCATACATCTATAATATATATATATATATATAAGTATCAACTCAAAATTACAAACAGTGAACGGCATATTTACCATTAATAATTTATAGTATTAACTATTATGTCCTTAATTAATTAATAATTTTTATTAAAATTAAAAAATTAACTAATTTTATATATTTTCTAATTAAATCAGATTCTTATTAATGTAAGATTTTATTAATATTAACTAATTTTTTATTAATGAATTTTTATTAAATTAAAATATTGATTAATGATTATTTATTATTTTTTTTATTAATCTTGAAGTCCATATAAATGTATATTTTTCATAATATTGATATGTATTCTTTATTAATAATTAATTTTTAAATCTAAGTTTAATTAATGATTTTTTATTAAATTAAAATATTAACTAATCTTTATTTATTATTTTGTTAATAATCTTCATCCAAATTTTCCTTATTTGATTTTTTATTAATATTAACTATTTTTAATCTAAGTTTCTATTAATTATTTTCTAATTGTGTTAAGATTTAGAAAATCATTATATTTATTTTTTATTAATAGTGAAATATTTATTAAAGTACGCTTTCTAATTGATAATTTTTTATTAAATAAAATAATAATTATTTGTTTAGAAAAAGAATATTAGTAAAAACTGTTAATATAAATGAAATTGTCATTGTAATTGTAATTTACTATT
Organism: Adansonia gregorii; assembly: GCA_038382025.1. Classification (NCBI taxonomy): domain Eukaryota; kingdom Viridiplantae; phylum Streptophyta; class Magnoliopsida; order Malvales; family Malvaceae; genus Adansonia; species Adansonia gregorii. Next base: position 6,637,215 of record JBBYHO010000020.1, on the reverse strand, counting down.
TTGGGTTATTGAAGAAAAAAGAAACAAAATCAAGATAAGAAAGAAAAGCAACTTCAATTTTGGTATTACTAAAAAAAATCCTAATATAAATGAAACTATAATCGTAATTATTAAATTTGGATCATTGAAGAAGAAAGAAACGATATAAAGATAGGAAAAAAAGCAACATTCGCTTTGGATTGATTATTTTACTTATTTGTTTGTTAAACGATCAGATGATTGTAAATTGTAAGAAGATTTGCAGAGATATAGTACTGTAGTCTTTTTACAACACGAACAATATTATGTTGTCCTAAATTTGTCAATTTATCAAACAATTGTTATTAATAAATTTTAAAATATTTAACTGTATTGTATACATTAGTATTTTTATTTCATTATTAAATTATGAAAGAATTTGAATAAATAATTTTTATATACAATTATAAATGTATGGTGACTGTATATAAAAAAATTAATTAATTGATTATATTTATAAAATAATCATTTTCATACACAATTAATTTTGAAAATTAATTAGAATGTGAACTAATTTTTTGCTTTTTATTTTTTGTTTCTTTTATTCTTTTATTAGATTTATACTATATATAGCATATATTACAAATGAGTAGAAGTGACGTTTAAAGATTTATAATTTTTATATTGTCGATTAAAATTTTACAAACAGAGCCTATACGTTAAATACAATTTTTTTTTATTTTTAATAAATTACTGCCATAATTATTTATCAAAAGTACTTTTTACTTTGAAAATTTTTTAGACTAAATGTAATATTTTAAAAAGAGAGCCAATAAATTTAAATACAATTTTTTTTAGTTCGGTATATTATTGGCAAATAATACTCATTACTTAAGTGAGACAATTTAATTAAATGATAATAATAAAAACATTAAAACATCTTTAATATTCCAAATAAATACTTAGAATATAAACTAAAAATATATAATGCTTACAATCATAGTACTAAATGTTTAATTATTACATGATATAAGGAGCAGCAAATGAATTATTTGATATAATTTAACTAAATTAGATAAAAGAATGATAGCTTATTTTCTTTTCTTTTTGTTTTTGAAATTTGCTATGAAGTATGCAATTTAAAAATAATTATGAATAAATAGAGAGCCTCTTTTAGCATATTACTTTAGATAATTCTTTTTCATGATAATGAGTATATCCGAAAACAAAAGGTGAAAAATAATTATGAAAAATATTTCAACCATGTTTTATATAAGAATAACTCTAAATTAAAATATGGTGAATATTTTATATTATGATTTATACCTTTATTTTTTTTGTACTACTTATGATTTATACCATTATAATAATATGAATTAGATAATAGATTCTTTTTTAAAATAACTTGCACTGGATTATTTATCATTATTTATAAATTAAAGAAATTAATCTATTCTTATTAAAAAATTATATATATAAAATACAATCATATAAAATTTTAATTCAGAAAAGGTTTAATACTAATTACTTTCGGTATATACAGATAGCCATTAGATAATTTTTGAAAACTGACGTCTTTATTAATTTTAAATTTTGAATATTTTACTTTTTTAATGGATAATAAAATGTACTGCAACCATCAGTTTTAAATTGACATATTTTATTTTTTTAAAATAGTCTTTATATATTTATTAATTTTAATTTTAAATTGAAATATTCAAAGTCATAAAAGAAATCAGTTTTGCAAACAACAATGGGCTGAAACTTTGGGATTGGATTGGGGGTAGACATTCTAGGATTAAATGAAAGGACGGAAATCTTGAAATTTCAATCAATTGCTGTAATTTAGGGATTTGATTTCAGCTTTAATTCATCGTTCCTTGAATTTTCTCTATAAATAGAACTCAAAAAATTCATATTAAGAGACATAAAAAAAAAGGCATAATAGCAAAAGGGTTGCCTAACATATCTTCTGCAATTTCTGGATTTGAAAGAAGCTTTGCATTCTTCAATTTTTTTTTTTTTTTTTTTGACTTTCTGTAATTTCTGTTCATTGTTTCGTAGCTTTCAAATAGTTTTAGGAATTAGAGCTTAGCAAAAGATTTTTTAAAAAAATAAAATAAAAAACTGGAAGCCATGAAAGTTCCCGGCAACCATATGAAATTAATTTTTTATTAATATAATATAATTATTACTAATATTAACAAATATATTATTAAAATAAGAAATATAAAAGTTTTTTATAATATATTTAATAAAAAATAAAAATAATTTCTAAAAATAATACTTTATTTTACATAAATACATTATACTCTTGTTAATATTTTCTATAGACCCGTAATATTTATAAGTAATCCTTAAAAGATTCTTTGCACATATACATTACCTATAATACTTATTACATACAAATATTACTTTTATTCTAATATTATGTGTAATTCTTCTAATCTTTAGTTGTAATTCTTACTAATTAATCAAAAATATATATTTTATCATAAAAATAATTTTTCTCAATACAATATGATTATTACTAATATACACAAAAATAATTATTAAAAATAAAAATATGAAAAATATTTCACATAAAAAATGAGTAAAAAATTAATTTGCTACATATATAATATATTTAATAAAAAGTAAAAAAAAATTGAGAAAATTATAGGTAATTTTTTTAGATAAATATTTTACACATATACATTATACATTTTGTAATATTTTTATATAAATCTATAATATTTATATGTAAATCTGGTCATATTTATATGTAATTGTTACATATGTTTAAAAATTTTTTACGCAGTACATTACTATAATACATATTACACATAAACATCACCTCCAACCTAATGTTATTTATAATTTTTATAATCTTTAGTTGTAATTCTTAGCAACTAATAAAAAACTTAAATTTTATCATAAAATTATTTTTTATTAATATAATATAATTATTACTAATATTAACAAATATATTATTAAAATAAAAAATATAAAAATATTTGTTAATTTTTGAAGTAAAAAATTCTAAATTTTTATTTTATTTACATATTTGTTAAAATTAGTAATAAATAAAATATATTAATAAAAATTAATTTTATGATAAAATTAAAATTTTTTACTAGTTGATAAGAATTACAAATAAAGATTACAAAAATTGCACATAATATTAAGATAAAGTTAATGTTTATATGTAATATGTACTATAGGTAATGTATATGTGTAATGAATCACATTACTAGATTTATATACAAGCATTAAAGATTTACAAAAAAAAATTACAAACACAAAAATTATTTTTTACTTGTTACAAAATATATTATATATGTAGCGAATTAATTTTTTAGTCATTTTTTAAATGAAAATTTTTTTCATATTTTTATTTTTAGTAATTTATTTGAGTATATAATTATAATTATATTACGTTAAGAAAAAATTATTTTAGGATAAAATATATATATTTTAGTACTTGGTAAGAATTACAAGTAAAGATTAGAAGAAATACACATAATGTTAGAGCGAAAGTAATGTTTATATGTAATTTGTGTTATATGTAATATATTTGTGTAAAAAATCTTTGAAGATAATGTTTATATATAATTTATTACATATAAATATTACTAGATTACATACAAACATTACAAGTTTCACATAAAAGCATTACCAAATCTATAATGTACTATGCAAAGCATTCTTTTAAGAAAATTAACCATAATTTTTTCAAAATTTCTATTTTATCTTTATTAAATATATTATGTATGCAGGACATTAATTTTTGTAATAATTTTTGAAGTGAAGAAGTATTCATATTTTTTATTTTAATAATTTATTTGGGTATATTAGTAATAATTATATTTTATTAGAAAATTAATTTTATGATAAAATATATATTTTTTATAAGTTTGTAAAATTACAACTAAAAATTATAATATTTTACGTATAAATATTATAATTTAAGTAATGTTTATATTTAATTTGTGTTATATGCAATGTATTTGTGTATGCAATCTTTGAAGGTAATGTTTGTATGTAATTTGCTACATTCAAATATTATTAGATTACATACAAATACTGCAAGTTTTTAATAAAAACATTACCAAATCTATAATGTATTATGTAAAATATTCTTTTAAGAAAATTAACTATAATTGTTCAAAATTATTTTTTATTTTTATTAAATATATTATATATATATGAAATTAATTTTTGCAGTAATTTTTGAAGTGAAAAAAATTTTCATATTTTTTATTTTCATAATTTATTTGGGTATATCAGTAACAATTATATTTTATTAAGAAAAAATTAATTTTATGATAAAATATTTTTTTATAAGTTAGTAAAATTACAAGTGGAGATTATAAAAATTATATATAATAAAAATTATATATAAATATTACAATTTACATAATTTTTATATTTAATTTGTATTATATATAATGCATTTATGTAAGAAATCTTCGAAGATAATGTTTGTATGTAATTTATTACATACAAATATTATCAGATTAAATATAAATATGATAAGTTTTACGTAAAAATATTACTAAATCTATAATGTATTATGTAAATATTCTTTTAAGAAAATTAACTATAATTTTCTCAAAATTATTTTTTTACTTTTGATTAAATATATTACATATGTAGGAATTTAATTTTTTTAGTAATTTTTGAAGTGAAAAAATTTTCATATTTTTTATTGCAATAATTTATTTGGGTATATGAGTAATAATCATATTTTATTAAGAAAATATAATATACTTTTTTAATAAGTTGGTAAAATTATAACTAAAGATTATAAAAATTACATATAAATATTATAATTTACATAATGTTTATATGTAATTTATATTATATATAATATATTTTGTAAAGAGTCTTTGAAGATAATGTTTGTATGTAATTTGTTACATACAAATATTAATAGATTACATGCAAACATTACAAGTCTTACAAAAAACATTACAAAATCCATAATACTTATTTATATTACCTATGATCATAAAACTTATTTAATTAGATAATATAATTTATGTAACTATAATATTTTATGTAATAATACTTTTTATTACCAATTGTTAATATATTTTTGTAACTTATAAAAGTTTTATGTAAATATAATAAATTTATATATTACAACTTTTATTATATATTTCATAATTTATGTAAATAAATAATGTATATGTGTAATTGTAAAAAAATATATAATACTTATTTATATTATCTTTGATGATAAATTTATATAATCAGATAATATAATTCATGTATCTATAATATTTTACATAATACTATTTTCTATGACCTATTGATAACATATTTTTGTAACTTATAAAAGTTTCTTGTAAATATAATAAATTTATGTATTATAATTTTTATTATAAATGATTATAATTTATGTAAATAAATAATGTATATGTATAATTGTAATAAAATATGTAATACAAACTTATATTATCAATCATAACAATTTATATAATCAATAATATAATTTATGTAACTTTAATATTTATTGGTAATTTTATCTTTTTTTTTAAATTATAAAAATTTATCTAACATCTAACATATTTATATAATCATAATAATTTTATATTATATTGTATAAAAAATTGCAATATTATATTGATTGCAAGTCTAACCTTATGGCAAGCTTTCAAGTTAATGAAACTTTTATGATATGAAAATTGATTTTTGAATAAAATAATTTTATTATATTCATATCTTTAAATTTTTATTGCTTTATACTAATTTTTTTGAATTTTATTATTTTTTTACAATAATATCAAATACTTAAAAATTTTTTAAAATATTTTTATCGTACTTTTTCAATTTAAACTTGTTTCTATCCAACTTTTTTCTAATAATAACGCTAAACTAACCCTATTATCTTATAAAGGTTTCATTTTGAAAGATTTTCAATACCATAACAATTTTGGTCCTCGCTCAATTTGAGGGTCTTAACAAGAAATACATATGTATTCTTGCATTTTTCTCATGAATTTAATATGATTTGATTTGAATTATTATTTAATAATAAATAATATTTTTATTTACATTTTATTGTAAAAGTAATATTTTTATAATATTATGAATGTAAAACAAGTTTTTAAACCAACTCGGTCTCAATCCAACTTGGACTTAAACAAAAATGTTAAATATTTTGAGCCTCGATCCAATTCATGAACAAGTGTACTCTTAATAAATATTTCAATTTTTTGTTATGGTTCTATTTTCTAGTCTACAAACACTTTTCATATTTGGATTTTATGCAAATAATTTCCGATACAAAAAAATTTCTATTGATTCAAATTTGAATTTTCTCTCTATAAAATAGGTTAGTGTTTTTAAAATGGATTTTCATTTGCTCCCCTTTTTCATTTTTAGAATGATATAGTTCATTTTTTATCTTTTAAACTTTTATAATCTTTTCTTAATTATTGACTTCTTTAGAATAATCTTTATATTAATTCAATTTTTATTTTTTAAATATTAAATTTTTTAATAAATATTGTGCAGCTTCAATTTCAGTGATTTATTTTCATTTCTAGAGGTTTTTGTTGGATGTATTAACCGCAACCTTCACAGTAATGACAATTTTTTTTTTTGAAAATACAGATTGTCAAAGTTTGATCCTAATTATTAAAATTAAAAGTCTAACATTTTATTAACAGACAAGACGAAGGTAGATACTAATGACGAAATTATAACTCTAATACAATAACTGAACCTAATTAACAAAGGTATAGCATACTAAGGACAAAATTATACTGATGAACATAATAATAGATAGATAAACCAAGTACTTTAATTAGGCTTTGACATCAATATAAATCAATGAAAATTTTGCCATCATCATTGTCAATTTTCATTGTTCATCCTTGTTAGTATTCAAATGTCATTAATTAATAGCAAGTATTATATTACAATGTCATTTGGTCGGTCACTTAAAGGACAAAATCTCCTAATTCTTTCTTTTGTCTTTTCTCTCACATCTTCGCATTTGGATTTTGGGTTGATTCATCAAATTGTTCATACGTCACTTGTTCTATTTCTATAGTTCATTTTTTTTTTCATGTTTATTATGCATTGTTTTTCACTCATTGCTCAACAAAGTTTTATAGTATTTTGATTAAAAAAAGGCTTTTTATAAATATGAATTTTGAGATGGAAAGGATGAGATTTATAAGATAAAATGACGTTATTTCTTATTATATAATTCAAAATTATTAAATACAAAAAAAAAGAGAGAAGAAAATTCTTATAACAATTATTTGATTATAAGAAAAACAAATTATTATTTTGCTAAGTGATTTATGGTTAATCAATACATTAACACTGTACGAATATGTTAGACAGTGTATATATAAAGTGTATAACAAAATAAGATCATCACACACTTTCACCAAAGATTAAAGAGTAATCCATTATTATTATATCTGAAGTTGCTACTTTATTGTGTATATATATATATATATATATTATATAATATAATATTTTTATTTATTTCTAATAAATATTGGTTAATGTCTTATAATAGTGGTTAAGATTATATTTATGAAAAAAATGAATTAATGCATTTTTTCCTTGGATTTGATGAAAATAATGTATTAAATACAAAAAAAAATTTCTAAGCAATAGTTAAACAATCTTTAACTAATACTTATATTTACCTGTTAATCAAACCATTTATTTAGTTATGCCTTAAAGAAAACAAGAAGCTACTAATTTATATGGTAGAAGTGTTAATGAATTAGATTACATCACGCTTCAAATTTTTTTTTTTATATTTCATACCCAAATTTGAATTGATTCAAGCTAAAAAGACTAAATTACTATTTGTAAAAAGATAAAAAATACTTTAATATTAGCATTTATAATTTTATAAATAAAATTAAATAAACTTTTATTAATAAATAATAATTCAAAGCAGGCTAAACCGATTCAATTTAAAAAATAAAAAAACAATGCACAAAACGCGGGCCGAATAGATAATATGGTATAGGCCGGTCTAGTTTTAGATTTTACAAGTTAAAGAATGGCCCAAATCGTGGGAAAACAAAATGTTCTTTGGGCCTCAAGCTTTTAGCACAAATAAAACCATTGGATCTGATTTTGCTTCCAGCTCATTGGCCTAACGGCGTCGCCTCGGTGTCCTCCTCACCGCGTTGGATACAGGCATGGACTCAACCTTCTTTCTCTTCTTCATCGGCTGTTTTTGCCTTTTTCCCCCTCCTTTGCAGGGTTCAAATTATTATTTGCAAATTGAAACTAACATCTCCTCAAAAAAGAAAAAGAAATATGAGGTTGATTATTGGATTGGTAGCAGTTTTATGTATCTTATGCAGCAATGTCTTAGCTGATCCAATTTTCCTATCTCATGTCCGTAAGCACATGTTTCTTTCTTTTATCTCAAAGTTCCTTCTTTTTAATGTAAATTTCATAGCTTTTTCTGTCTAATTCATCGTAATTTTGTTATATTGATTCTGGGTTTTCTTTACTTCTCTTTAGTTTCTATTTTTTGTGTGAAACATAGAATAGTTGAGCTTATGAGAAAGAACTCAAAATTTTAATGCCTAATGATTTTCTTTTCTTTTTTTTAATTAGTGAATGTTTTCTGGATTATAAGACATGCTACTTGTTTGATGGCCAAAACAAAAAGAAAGACATGCCATTTGTTTACTGTTAATGAGTATGAATGTAAGGTACTTCTTACAAGGTTCCTTGTTTATTCACAAATAGAGAAAAGAAATGTATGAATGAGTTATAATTGGTGCTTGAGTGGTGAAATGAGCATCAAAGACAGCAAAGAGCGACACCCATTCATAGTAAGAAAAGGGGATTATGTGGTTTCGGAGTTTGATTCAACTATAGAATGGGGCAAACAATATATCCATCGTCCTTCAACAACCTGAGATTGATGCCTGCTTCCTTGGGCTTTTTTACCTGGCAGTATGATAAATATTGTTTATGATCTGAGTAAAGTGATTTCAGCATCAGGAGTGCTTTTTGTTTTTTTTCCCATTTAGAAAGAGTTTGCAATTGTGTATGTGTGTGTGTGTGCTTTTTTTTTTTTTTTTTTTTTTTCTACTTGTGAATGCTAACTACTTTAGGCAAATGGTTTTTGTAGAATTACTAATAGGTTTACAAGTGGGAGTATTTATTCGTGACAGATAATTTATGCTGAGAGCTGATTGTAAGATAAACTCAGATATTATGGATCATAACTGACCTGCATGGTGAGCCATATGTAGTTGGCTTATGTTCTTATGCCCCTGTATCTATGGACTAATGAAAGGCTATTGGTTCTTAGATACAGAAGGGGAAACTTCAGAAACAAATTAAACGTGAGCCTGAATAGAAACAAAATAGAATGTTCTGTCTTCTCTTGCCACAACTGTCGTGATAAAGAGCTATTAATGGTTATGGTATGGTTAAGCTACATTCAGGCTATTTTAGGTGTCAATAATGATGTTGTTGTAACCAAATAAGTCTTTGATGGTTGATATTATCATTTGCAGAGATTCCATCCAACTATATTGAAATTGAATTATTGGCTTTTTCATGGTAGTCCTTTTTTAGTATTTGGAATTTGGTTCTACTGCTTTCACGTTTGTTTTGGTTGTTGATATTTCTCACTACTTTACTGATCAACAGCTGGCACATTTGGCTGAAGCTCCCATGAACCAAAATTCAAGATTGAATTCCATACAGAAGACTCGCCCTACCATCCTATGAGTAACCTTAGAATTTTAACATAATGTTGCTCTTTAGTCCTACTTTTGATAAATCTGGACAAACAATTTGAAGTTTCTTCTTTCCTGCTTATCCAATCTTATTTAATCTTAATTTTAGGTTTCACAATCATGTCCACGTATTTACAGTATTAGTACATCATTCTCTACCGTCAGTAAGGAACTTTTTCATCTTTCCTCTCCTCATTGATTTTCTTCTTTGTGTGCCATTCGTATCTATCTCATGAAATTTTTCTTTAAACATGAAAAGGGATTTTACTTTAGCAAGTAATTCCCAGTTAGCCCCACTATGCCCCCTTTAAGGAACTTATTGCATGATGGAATTTGTATAATAAACTGGCATATAATACAGTGTTCTTTTTGAAGTTCTAGCGATCATCTAGATATTCACCCTGTTTCCTGTGACATGTAAAAATCCTGAAATTATTAACATATACACCTTATTTAAGCAGAAATTTTCTGATTTTAAAGGTTTCTAAACAACATGCTCTTCGTATTTGCAGCTTACTTTTTGTTTTTTTCCCTACTTACCAATTCAAATAAATTAGGATTAGTTTTATAGCAACATGCTTCAACATCATGATTCATGTTCTATGTTGGAATGCTTAAGAACGTTTGTCCTTTGGAATTGGAAGAGAGTATGTTGAAATTACGAATAGAGTGCGGCTTAGTTCTTTTTCATTTAGAGATGGTTATTAATTTAATAGTATAAGAACAATGAAATCTTGGCTTCTTAGTCTTGTCATAAACTTTCTCTTAAATTTTTAAGATGGGGACCCAACGCAAATCAATTGGCCATAGGGGGGGTGGCCTTGTTATATTTATGTGCTCAGGTTAGCTTCAACTTAACTAATGTGGGATTTACAATATCTTCACTTCAGTGTTCCCTCTCATGTGTATGGATAGCGAACTTATCATGTGACATGAACTTTATGTGTAGGGATATTGGCCTATCACGGGAGGACTAACAAATAGGGTAGTGCCTTCTCTTTTACCATGTTAACTTTTAAATAGACATTCAACTTAAAACCATTTGACAATAGTTGAAGCGGCCTTCTTGGTTGTTATATTTATGTGCCTAGGATACCCCCAACGTATGTTACTCGTATTTAAGTGTGAGTGTCGCTTACAGGTATGTGTTTGATAAGGTTATGTTCTTATTTGTCGAAGTTTTGCTGTATTTTTGGAGGGTCATATCCTTATATCGATGTCCGGATATGTATTGAACATGGATACTTCAAGAAAAATGAAGAGCTAGAGCAATATAGCCCCCAACTTAGCTGATGTGTGAACTTGTCAAGTTCGAAGTTGATTTTTCCATTTATCATGATCTAATTATATAATGACTAATATTTTGCTGGATGATGATCAGGAGTCTGTTGTCATGCCTAAAAAGATGGAAAGAATTTTTGATGGAGTAAGACAAGAAGCCAGTTGCTCATCAGAACACTAGAAGCATGATTATGGAAACTGAGAAACGGGTTAAACCGAAGTTGCCAGATGAATTGCTAGAAGTTCTGAAAAATCAATGCTTTATCAGAGTGAGCATCTGGTTCCCACAAGCTGTTTGTTCGGTGTTTCCTATACTGAATATTGTTGCAGTCACCTGCCACTAAACAAAAATAAATTAAAAAGGCCCTTTTTCTTCCTTGGAACTATGTGCTGCTCATTTTCTTATCTGCCTCTAGCTTATGTTGTCGACTCTTTCATGAATCAAGAGGGTGGGTGGTCCTATGAATTTTGCTATCAGAAGCAGTTACGGCAACTACATTTGGAAGACGATAAGGTAGCCTTCTAATTGAAATTATTTAAGGTGCTTGTGTACATTGGACCACTCTTTTCTCACTGGTTTAAGCAATCTGTTTGTGACCATCCTTCTGTGATGTAGAATAATTCTTTTCTGAAATGAACTAGAGTGAATATACACCAAATGTATTTGATGAGCAGAATCTGTTATGGATATGCATGCATAAGGCCCCACTGGTTGTTTATATTAATTTTCTTTTGGACGTGTTCTATCTTTTTGGAATTAGTTGGAATTGAATATCCGATAGTTCATACAAAGCGTTAAGTGTAATTATATTTGTTAAATAACCATCACAGGTGGTTCAGGAATTCGCTGTGGGTGTATATGATGAAGAGGCCACTGCTGCCTTCAACCAGAATCTCTCTGACATCTCTACATTAAAAGATCCTCGTTCAAAAAGATGCATCACAAAGGTGTGACTCCAGTATGGTTTAAAAAAAAAAAATAGAGGTTTCAATTGGTGAAAGTAAATGGTTATACTGCATTAAAAGAAGAAAAATGAAAAAAAAAAAAAAGAGAAAGAAAAAGGAAAAAGACTAATAATTCTACCTGGTCCCATACAGGTATCATGCTCATCAATGTACGAATGGAACCATATGTGATCTTACTAATCAGCCCCGAGCAACTGAGGTATTCGGCAATAAAGTTACAGAGTTTTTATACCGTTTTTAGATTTCTTGTGGAGAGAAAAGACCATGTATTTGTTTTTAGACTCTTCATCTTTTAATGCTTTCTCATCTTCGTTTCTTAGGTGAGATTTGTCTGCTGAGAGCCAAGGGCAATGATTAGTTCAATTACGGAGTTTTCTGCATGCAAGTATGCACTTGCTATTCAAAGCCGTTTGCTTTGCAAACACCCATAAGTCTCTCTCTCTCTCTCTCTCTCTCTCTACATATATATACATATATATATATATATATATATATATACAAACTAATGCTAAGATTAGACTGTTGATAATAGTTTCTTTTAAGCTGATTGTGCCTGTTGGAAAGATCGAAGATCTACAATTGAAAGTGCTGAATTGCGAATGGCATGTAAAACGTGAGCGAATACTTCTTGTTGTCCTTTCTTCTCGATAGATGATGCTGGTCTAGTCACCTAAAACAGCCAAAGAATTGGGCCATTAATTGAATAGTCAATGAGCAAGTGTTCTGGAACACACCATTTCACTTTCTGTTTCTTTTTTGTAAGAGAAACAGAAGAGCAAACTTTTCCAGCTGCTACTAATCTTTTACTTTTCTCAGTTGGGTCAGCAAACTTCTATTTTACCGATTCGAAACATATTTTTGATGCTTACCAATTAGTCAACCTTAGAAACAACATTAGAAATATTAATTAAGTGTTGACACTAACAGACTGTCAAATTGTCATCTATAATTATCTATTTTGACAATTGTTCACATAACTTTTGATGTATGCCAATTAGTCATACCCCCCCTCTCTCTCGTACTTGCATCCCAACATGAAAAGAAGAGGGGGCATGGTGGGGGTTTGTATGATGTTTCTAATGCCACCATTTAGTTTTGTAATTTCTGATGTTTATTTACTTTTTAAAAAAATCTGATCGTTTTCCCTGATTTTGCAGACTATTCCAGGAAGAGAAACCGGTGTGGTACACCTTTAACTGCAGTGCCCTTCCAAAAGATTGCAAGGATACAAAAGTTTTTGACACGCATATTACCATCATGATGGACTCGGAAGATCAAACTAGTTATGATTCAGGAGAATAATGTCGTAAATCTTCATAAACTTTTCGGTCATATTTACAAAGATAAGCATTTTTTTCCTTCCCTTTAGAGATTGCATTCTTTACTGAGAAAGATAATAATTCAAGAACTTGAATTTCTGATATACATCTCCCTTAAAGATTAGAGTATGGATGAATTTTTAACAGAGAAAAAAATGAAAAAAAAAGAAAAAGAAAAAGAAAAACTGAAACAGATTAGCGTTTGGATAATGCAGACGTTTGAAACTTACATCTGGAAAAGCAATTCCTGCGTTGGTAAATGAAACATGCTGATAGATCTCTAAGCTCAACTCGAAGAATTGTCTTATTTTTGTTACCAAAACCTGTTCTTTCAGGATAGTTGCTATTTGTATATGACCAATGTTCTCTTCCGCTTGTGTTTTATTTTAGGATTCTGTTAACTAGTGTTTTTAAGGCAATTTCTAGGGCTAGTTAATATATCATTTACAGTAATAACATATAGTAGTTGACAGCTTTATTTATCATTTTCAATCCATTAGTTGAAGATATTACTATAAACTAGAATTTTGTCATAACCATTATGTGGGTGAAAAGATGATATTTTTTAAAAAATACTTTTAAAAGAAATTAATAGATATTATCTATACTATATATAATTAAAGTAATTGAATTTAACATTACTCACAGCTCACTAGACTTAAGTAAGTTAACTCATTAAACTCATCTATACTTTGTATTTTTCTATAAATAAAATAGAAACTATCCGTTAATTATAGTTTTTTCGAAAAACAAATTTTTATTTACATTTTTTATCGCCAACATAGTGGGTGTGGCATAATCTAGTATTAAAAATATGTAGGTATTTTTTAAAAATTGGGTAGTTATTTCAAAAGTAAAATGATTGAATAATTTTTTAAAATTTGAATAGTTTTTCAGAAGTGGTGAGTGTTTAAAAGGAGGTGGACAGTTGAAAAAAATAAGTAAAAAAAATTATGCTATAAAAGAAAATAATTAGTTAGTAGTTTTTTAAATTAGAAAAAGACATAATTTATTTCTAAATGTATATTATTTTTTATATTTCTTAAATGTTTTTAAGTAATTTTAATGATTGAATTGATGTTTGGTTAATTCGTGATACTAACTAAATCATTTTTGTATATTAGTAGAGAAATAATTTTAAAAAGCTTCGTTAGGCACAAGTGATGATACACCCATGTCAACTATTCAACTAAATGCATTCGAGAGCAAAGAAGCAACAAATCTAGTCAGGTGGAATGCATTACAAGTACAAACATTTATGCACATAGGAAAGAGTTAAACTACTCGTTTATAGCTTCACTTTCTATATTGAAATCGGCCAAACAAGAATGATATAACAAAATGTTTTTCTTTTTTATTGAAAGCGTAACAAACCATTAGGCACAATAAACCACTAGATCAAAGTATGTGTCATTAACAAAGAGAAAAGGTGAACAACTGAACATGGATAAGCTGCATATTTCCATAGTGAAATCTTTTAAGCAGAATATAGTCTACCACAAAATAATTGTAGGAAGTGGTGACTACTTCTGTATAATGAAACCATGCTTGTCTCCAGTAAGGATTAATGTACAGCACAATGATAATACTTAGTGGTGCTATAACGTAAAACACAACGCAACTTATATTAGAAAACATTCATGTCAATGAAACCATCATTAGTTCGAGCCTTTGGCATTGATGGTGATTGTCCATTTGTTAAGCATTTCTTAGGTAACATTGTGCCACAAAGAAAAGGATTCCTAGGTAGCTTTTTTCATCAAATGTTGCAAATTACGAGATCCTTTCAAGTGTCTTACTAGATAAATTGTTATATACTACATCGAAAAAAGACTAAGAAATGTAATCATACAAGTTGAGAAGGGATTTTCCTGCTCAGCTTGTTGTAAGAAAGATCTGCACTTGTAATTTGCTTGAAATTAGAAAGCTCTATTGGAATTGGTCCTGTCAAACTGTTGTGAGACAAATTTAAAGCAATAAAACTTTAGAAGTATTTGACCACGAAGGGAATCCCCCCAGTAAAGTTGTTGCAAGAGAGATCAATTGCAGACGAGTATGACAAGGACTTTTCCCTTATAATAGTGGATGTTTTTTTATTGTGAACTCTATTGGCTTTCAGTAGAAAGCTAGGAGCTTGAGTAACTGTAGCTACACAACGGTCATAATCTTGGGATATGTCATTCAATGTTGAAGTCTTCTTGCAAGGAGGAATTCTACTAGAAAGCTTGTTATTAGGAAGATTAGTCAAACCTAAGTGACTCAAATTGCATAGTTGAACTCAAACCCCACCTTCAAAGTAGTTGTTATTTAGAAAAAGATAACTAAACTGAGAAAACTTGCCAATCCAATTTGGAATGTTCCCAGTTAAGTGGTTATAGCTGAGATCTAATCTCACCAAGATAGTTCTATTACGAAATGCAGTTGTGAGTGGCCCTTCTAGCTTGTTTCTTAATTAATGAACTTGACTAATCCATAAAGGGCTGAAGCAAGACAGTAGACTCCTAGAGATATTGTTCACCGAAAGGTCTAGAAGTTTAAGATTGAGTTGGCAAAACTCCATAGCGATTGGACCTTCAACATGATTATTTGCCATGGCAATTTCTTCCAAACTTAACATATTCCGCATCCACCTTGGTATCCCACCAAAAAGTTGCTAACATCTAATAAAAGGAGCAATGAGGCAAACAATATGGGATCCTTCCAGAGAATTAATTACCATCCAATTGTGGCTTGCTTAGGTTCCACAAGTTAAAATTTGAAGAGAATATTTGGCCTTGCAATCTGTTCTTTGATAATACAAGGACACTTAATGAGGAACAGCCAATGGCCAGTGTTCCGGTATTCCACCAATCAATTTATTGTTAGATAAGTCCAAGACTTCTAGGGAATTCATATCACCGATTGAGACTGGAATGCTATCGTCAAACTAATTATTTGACATGTTCATGATGGTATTTTTGCTCCAATTTCATTGGGAATATTGCCAGAGAAAGAATTTTTGAAAATATCCAAATTCAATAAATCCATATGTGAAAGGAAATATAACTGAAAATTTCCTTCTAGAGAACTATTGATGACAGTTAGCTTCTTTAATTTTCTATTGTCTTCCAACAGCCAATTTGGGACATGATCTCCTTTGAAATAGATCAACAACTTGCAAATCATGTTGATGATATAAAAATTGAGGAAATAATCCAACATTTCCATAACAAGATAAACTGATAGACTTTATAGACTTCAGTTGGAATGTTGGGCTAAAGAATCCACCTGAGTTTTGATATATATCATATTTTTGCCTACGTAGATATTCTTGAGTTTTGAAAAGTTGAACAAGGATACCAATGAGCTTGGGATATGAAAAGTTGTTGTTGGAAAGATTCAACTCTTGAAGGTATGTTAGACTTTTGAGAGCAGATATATTTCTAAAAAGATGATAGCAAGAGAGATCTAAATATTGAAGGGACGTGAGGTTTGAGAAATACTCGGGTAAGTTACCTTTCAAATTATTGTTCATGATTTCCAACCTTTGTAGCTGCCCCAATTCATGGAAAACTGTAAATTTGTTATTATATAAAATACTTAATAAAAAATTAAGTTGCTCTTTTTCTAGAATTCATTTAAAAGATTCCTATATTTATGAGTAAATGATTTTACAACAATTTTAAGGAAAAAAAAGTATAACACTATTCTAATCTTAGTGTCCTATTTTTTTTTTTTTAAATTCTATAATATGAAAAACTAAACTGCTAAGTATGTGTAAAATTTTCAATATATTCGTGTGTATATATATATATATATATATAGGAATAATAAAAGAAATCATGTTAAAAAAAACTTAGGTAAACAGAAACATTATAATATTAGTAAACAAAAAACATTAATGAATCTATATATGTGAAGGAAGGAAAGGCAAAAATAATAACAAATGATACATATTATTTGTTATAGCAACAAAGCATATTTTATTATTTTTTGATATAATAGTAGAAATAATTTATCTTGCGCCGTCATTGTTCCATTAAAATTAAATCCTTCTAAGAAAAGAGTTTTCAACAATGGAAATATGTCCATTGATTGTAGTCAAAAGCGACAAGTTGTACCTGTAAATGAAACAATACAAGTTAAATCATATATATTCAAAAGCCCTACTTATTTCGGGTATTTATTGCTATATTAATATTAAATCCTTTCAATTTAGAAGTGTGATTACAAACGTGAACAAATTAATTGTTGAGTAGCAGTAAATATTTTTTTTTAAATTGTAAATTATAAACAACTCCTGCAAGTTTCTTGATGCATTAAATTAAATTAAAAAAAAAAAGATAATATTCTTGACTCTAAAGCATATATATTTAGGTAAATATAATAGGATGATATCATTCAAAATAATAATTTAGAGAGATAAAGGGAAAAAGAAGGAGCAAAGTGATTTTACCTCTATGATCTATGGATTTCTTCAACTTGTTGCCTTGTAAATGTAGAGACCCTAGATTTGGAAGGCTACCAAGGGATGAAAAATGCTTTTGTTTGAAGTGGTTCCCACTCAAATTAAACATTTTCAAATCCATCAACTTTTGTTCCCTTTCGTTATCTGTGAAAATATTTATATATACGTCTATATATTTTTTTTTTGACAATTTATGCTTCTATTCACTTTTAGTGAAATAGCAGATTTCAGTCATTAAAAATTTTTAAAAATAAAAACGAATAACTTTATTTTTAATAAAATGATATTATCTAATTCACTAATAGTTTTTATGTTGCTACCTCTTCTTCATAGAAATAAGAATAAATTAATTACTTTCTTACTTAGCTTAAATATATTCATTATTTTTTTGTTAAGTGAAAATTGATTTTTTTAATATGAAGTGTTGTAAACAAGACATGCCTAGTTTCCTTACCCACATGATTTGAAATTAATTTGTAAAAAAGTAAGGAAAAAATAATATGAATAATGGTTATTTATGAGCATTAATTAAATATAATTAAAATTTTTCTTTCACTAATTGCATATTTAAATCTGTGTTATACATTTCTCAAAAAAAAAAAAAAATACTGTATTAAATACCTTAGGATGGCACAAATGCATTCACTTGGTTGTTCCACATGTACAGCTTCTCTAAATTGCTCAAAGCATTTATTCTCAAGAGGGAATGACAAATAAAACTAGTAATAATTAATCATATAAAAATGAAGAAATATATTTTAAAGCATATATATTTACCTTCAATATGTATGGATCCTTTAAATTTGTTATTTTCTAGACGCATATACTTCAAATTTGAAAGCACAGCAAGGGACGGGGATAAGTGTTTATAAGTGCAACAATTCGTGCTTTTGGAAAAAAAAAATAAAAAATAATGCATAGGATTTATTGAAGGTGAAGATCAAGGAAATACTGATTATGAACAGAACCAGAAATGGAATTGCCACCCAAGCAAAGACTCTTCAATCCTTTGAAGGGAAGAAAAAAGGAGACATTGAGATACCAATTGCAAACTAAATCTCTTCGGGTTTTTGTGTAGGCAAGATTGAGGAAGACTTGGATGACTCGCCTAGTGGAGATTCACAGCAATCCCAACTCTGATTTCTCTCCAACTAGTAATCCCCTACATCTTTAATATGATTGAAGAAGGTTTTAAGTTGCAAGAAAGCAGGTTTTTTTCATGCTCCCAGCATCCTTCACATTCTAACCACCCTCCTATTAGTAAAGCCACCACAGCCATCCTCAACCATATGAAGCACTGCATCTCAATTAATTAATATAAACTATGATGCTATGCCATTTAAGAATAGCACTACACCCTTGGGGTATATACACTAATAAATGAAAAAAAATGCAGCCATTTTTTAGTATTACCCTTTTTCCCCCTTTTTTTATTTATTGAATGCATGTAGTTAGACTGAGATTTCTAGCAGTGGTCCATTCGGTTGAATGCTCTTTGATAAAACTTTTTTTAAATGGTTTGATCTTAAAATTAACAACTAGTAAGTGGAGTTTGAGTTAATATTATACTATTTGCTTGCATGTCAAATTCCATAGCACCAAGAAAAATAATTTCCAAATGACTTCCCACAAATCTTCTTAGTGAAAAGTAAGCGGAGACTCTTTGACCTTAATTAAAGAACTCTTTATCACAATTATAACATCAGTAAAACTGTCAACAAAAACTATTGCTTACCCTTTTCATTCCCTTTCCTAATTAAAGCTTTTGCTTTGCATATTTTATTTAACTTTTTTTTAGAATATTTTTTTTGTTACTTTTAAAGTACAGCTTCAATTTTCAGAAAAAAACCTCGAATATCAATGTCGCAATATTTCAATTTTCAAAAAAAATATGAGCGGGATGACTAATGAGATTGGGCATGTATCCTCTCCTCTTTACTCATCTTATCCCATTGCCATCAACAGTTAAGATGTAATTAATAGATTGAAAAGAAAGTTTTTTTTTTATTTAATTTGTCACAATCAGTACATTTCGTTGATCAAAATAACCTCCTTCAAAAATTAATCATCCACCAACACTATTTATGAGTATGAATCTCATAATCTATGAATGGATCAATCTTGTACATGTAAATAAGGATAATGAATAAATTGAAAAGTAAAAAAAAAAGGAAGACAATCACTCAAAAAATGCTTTATCTATTCTTTTAGTATCAAGCTTTTCACTATATCCACAATCACTAAGAGAAGTATGAGTTTTACAACCTACTAATGGATCAATTTTCTACATATAAATAATGATAATGCATATATTTAAAAGTAACGAAAAAGGTTCGAACTCTCAAAAAATGCTTTATTTAGTTTTTATTAACAAGGATTTTGTTTTGTTTTGAATTAACCATCTCAAAATTTTCAATCATACGAGATAACTTTTGTTTAATTATTATATTACTTTTATAAAAGATATTATCTTATCATGAATAAAAAATAAAGCTCGTGTGTTCATTCACAAAAACTAAAAGTATTTCTCCTAATATTGTTGCTTTTTTTTTTGTTCTTATAATTTTTTAGTACAAATAAGATAGTAGTTTGGGAATAGAAGATATGTTACAAATGTTAAAATTCGAATTCTAAACTTATTGAAAGTTAATTGACTATATGAATAAACTACATTAAACTTTTAGTTCATTACGATGTTAACGTCAAATTCCATATAAATATCCACAACTAGCTAGAGTGAGAAATTCTGTCCCATTTATAACTTTCTACAGCACAACTTTCTAATTTTATGATAAGTTGACCCGCTTTCATCTTTACCATAAAAGCCTTTACTTTTGACTCATCCAATTTATACATTTATATATCATTATCTATATATTTATATTTCTATCTATATATAAACTATCAAAACTGTCCCCAATAAAATATTTCATCCATTCAGTTGTCTTATTGATTGTCACATGACAATCAATTTGTTTGCTTTGATATATAAACAAGAAAAGAAAGTGGAAAAGGAAAAGGAAAATAGAAGAAGGGAGAGGTCTATAAGAATATTTACACCAATTAATTCAATATTATAGTGTATGAAATAATTTCTCATTTAATATATATAATATCGAGTTGAGAAAATGAGGATGCAAGTATTAATATATTTGTGATGATATAAATACTAATACATTAAGTTGTACTATAAAATATAATCATTTTCAAAAATAAAAATGTATCAATTATGTCTATAAGCACATTTATGATCTAACTTATATATTTTATGACTAATTATTTTTAATCTATTTAATATTATTAATTTTTTAAATTATCATTGATAATAAAATATAATTAATTCTTATTGATATCTATATATATATATATATTAAAATATGTGAAAATAAAATATATATTTTTTAGAAAATAACATTCAAAATACTAATTAAAAATTAAAATTGATCCATTGCAATTTCTTTGGTTTTGTTGGGTATGCATGCCTCCATTTTAGCTTCCTTCTATTAAGAATTGAATTAATGGAATTCTATGATTGCTTACAAATTTATCCTTTTTATCTTAAAAATATTACATTTTAATTCATTACTCTAAAAAAAATGTTGTCATCCTTTCATTGTCTATATGGTTATACATATTATTAAGTTATTGGAAAACCTTGACCTTGACTCTAACGTCAGCCACGAAATAAACCCTCTTAATTTATATAGTTTTAGATCTATATCTATATATTTATACATATTATTATAAATTATTTGGAGATAAGATAATTTCAATATAAGGGCATAACTCATTGATTGAGTTCTCCAATTGATTTCGACTTGTCAATCAATCTTTTCTTTGATAGAAAAAAAAAAGCAGAAAAATAAAGAAAAAAGAAACCAAGCAAAGAAGAAGGAAAATAGAATAAGGGAGAAGTCTATAGTTACTCTTTGGATGAATTTAATAATATGATGAAATTTTT
>JBBYHO010000020.1:6600646-6614456 GCA_038382025.1 Adansonia gregorii | reverse complement strand
TTTTTTATTAATAATTTTAATAATTATTATTTCTTTTTAGAATAACTTTTTTTACTTTTACTTCTTGTAAAAATCATCACTCCATGTTACTTTTTAAAAATTTTTCATATTATTTATTTGAGTATATTAATAATTATTATATTTTACTAATAAAAAATTAAATTTATAACAAAATATATATTTTATTAATAAAAAATTAAATTTTATAGTTTATGAAATAATAAAAAATTATATTATAATAATTAATAATATTAATTTTTAAAATATTTTAATAAAAAATAATTCAAAAATTAAAAAAATAAATAAAATAATAAAAAATTAAATTTATAATAAAATATATATTTTTATTAATAAAAAAATAAATTTTATAATTTATAAAATAATAAAAAATTATATTATAATAATTAACAATATTAATTTTTAAAATATTTTAATAAAAATAATTAAAAAATAAAAAATAAAATAAAACTCTGTCAACCAACTAACTAATTAAAAAAATTAAATTTTAATTGACGTGAGCAGAAAACTCACAACGTCAGCACCTTATAAAAAACCCATCGCAGTGAGCTTTCCTTGAAATTTTTCAAGTGGATGGAGACGCCTTTAAACAAGTTTAACTAGCCATAGAAAGACATCAAAAAAACATAGTTTGTTCAAATTATTATCTTCATAGTACAATATTTTCCTAATCGGAGCCTCAGGATCTGTCATTCAGAGTCAGAGCCAGAAAGACAACTAATACAGAAAACGTTTTTGCGAATTGTATGGAGCAGATCGAGGGCTCGTAATCGTCCATAATGCCCTTGCTCGGGACCCCACAGTTTTTTTTTTCTGCATGTATTCCACCAATGTTTGGAGTACTAGTCGTTAACCTTACATCACGTCTTATTTGAATTTTCTCTCTCTCTCGTCAGTCTCTTAATTTTTTATATAGCATAAAACTGAGGCAAGCACATGGGGTAGGGGCCGGATTTTAAGCTACAGAAAAGCAGACAATTCGGTATGTTCTCTCAAACAAATAGGCATTAAAAAAAAAAAAAAACAAATAACAAATACCAAGGTCTGGAATTAGCTAATTAATTAATTAACATCGTCTTTATTAGACCATGATTGTGGGATCATAATCTAGCAGGTCGGCTATGATTGCGCTGAGCTTTGTCCATTAATCGCAGACACAACACGGACCATTAAGACCACATACTCATTCTCACCAATATCTTTAGTCACGTAGTCATAAAGATTCCCAGGCTCCAGGAACATTAATTCCCTTGTTAAAAACACACTATTATTACCTATTAATTAATATGAAATTAATCAGCAGCTAAATCCCATGTCTTCCTTTGTACTTCAACAACCAACAAGACACTTGATACCTAAATATTTTCGTGTATTAGTGACTGTTCCTTGTACTTTCCCTGAGTCAGTTAATTGGACCTGATTTGTGTTTTATTAAGATGATAATGATATTATTATTGCGTATAGTCTCACCGTCTCACATTTACATTATTAAATTCAATCAATAATTAGTAGATGACGATAATTTGACAGTAAGACTAGAAACAAGGAAGGACTGAAACTATATCAACATCATTTCATTGATTAATATGAAGAAAACAAACAAAAAGTCATTTGCTCAATTCAAGAAATAAATTACAGAGAGAGAGAGAGGGAGAGACTCACATGGGGAAATGCAAGGTTTAAGCGAACTCAATGATGAAAGTTATAGGAGGGAGCCCCCGGCTTTCCCAAAAGAAAAAATATATAGATTAATGGGAAATGATCCTAAGGAGAAACTGGGATAGAAATGATCATGGCGGACATGTTTGTGTTTTGTCGGATTCAATAAACATTAAATGGTTATGGGATGAACTCACTACGAAAACTCCCACGTTCTCTTTTCTGCCGACACGTGGACAATGACTTCCACCGTTCGTTGTATTTTTTTTTATAGTGGGAGAACATCGACATTGGTACCAATTCCCAATCTTAATCTTTAAATAAAAGATATATACACCAATCATTAAATATGCAATGACTAACACTAATCTCTTCCACCCAATTTTCATCTTCTAGGGTTCTAGCGAAATCTTCTATGTGCCACAAAGGGAGGTAGATAATATCATCATGAACCTCATCTTCAAGTGGCTGTGTGCCTGATGTTGAAGCTAAGCTTTTTGTGAGTTTCTTTTTCCAGCAAGCTACTTTATAGATTTAGTGCTATTTGGCTGCCAATGAGTTTTGTTCGGTACTAAGCGAGGATGAGTTTTAAAGACGTTTGAAACCCACTTCCCCCACCCCACTCTGTGCGCTTTTGGGGTGTTTTCTATTTCAGTTTTGGATCCATTATCAAAAATATTTTGTTTGGTTGCAAAGCAAGAATATATGGCCTAATCGGAGTTCCATTGGAATTTCCTGATCTTTTATTTTATATCAGACGCCTCTATATGTATACTCCCTTTTCTCTTTAGCATGCATGATTCATGCAAAAGTAAATTACTCATTCCATCCATAAAATAGTGTCTTGCTTTTATAAACTTATTTGTTCTCTAAAATCTTGTTTGAAGGTAAAAGAAAATTCATTCCTTATTATCTTTTCTCTATAATTACTTTTTTTTCTCATTTTTCAAGGTAAGGGTAATATGAGGAATAAACTTATATAGTCATCAACAGTTAAAATTTAATTTAACATCGCTTAACCTTTATGCAAAATCAAATTAAGACACACTTTATGGGATGAAGGAAGTATTACTTTACAACGTTTTAACATCCGTCTTTTGTTTTGGATGAATCAAGTTGTCTTACTCATCAAAGTAGTAGGCAAGCGTAGGATAGTTGTAACAAACTGCCTGGTTGCAAAAGATCAGTTCAGCACAGTAAGGGAACAAAATAAAGAAATATATGCATTAAACTAACACCTATTCCTCTAATCCACAACTTGCACTGTCATTCAATTAATTTTATCTCCGACAATCCTTTGCACTCCTTGAAAACCGCATCTAGGGTCGGTTACAACCAACTTAACCGACTGAAACTAATAAAGTTTGATTAATTCAAATGGATTAACTCAAATTCGAAAATAATATGCTAAAAGCATTGCCTTTCAACTAATTCGGGTGATCCTCGCTTATCACTTGAATGAAGTCGATTAACTAAATTTAATATATGGTATATATTAAACATTGTTGTACATACTATCATATATGGCTTAAGGCCTAATATAGAACTAAGCCCATAAAGCTTATCACTGGGGCATCACTAGATGGCTCTAAGGAAGACTCTACTATTGTCTTAACTAGGTTGGACACACATCTCAGTTAGTAGGTATAGCTACTATCTTCAAGCATCCCATGCTCCAAGGTATAAAATGTTTAAGTTAAGATTCAAAACCTTAAGACCATCATAATATGTGCATTCTCTCTCTCTTTGTTTCCTTCTTTACTCTTTGAGTACTTGTTGGTTTCAACATCAAAGTGCATCTCGCAGTCCATACTCCAACTTCTTTTGACTATTTGCTAATCCTTGACAAGTTCCACCTGTAACACATTTCTACAATTTCTAGTTTGGTCCTTTTTACCTTAAAAGGCATACAGTTGGCATAACATGGGAACGATAACAATGTTGCAACTACTAGCTGAAAAAACCATGCCTCTTACTGGATATATTTTCACCTTTCGAAGCATAACCATTATGAGAATAGTTGTCTCACTGAACCTATCGTGTATATTACCAAAAAAAGAATATTTCGATAAGGTATCTTAGATTATTTGCAAAGGTTTGGATCACATATTTTACATTTGTGTTGGAAAATAAAGTTAGAAAGTAATTTATAAGCCTTTGGAACGAAGATACGTAAAATGATTCTAATTTCTTTAAAAAGGTTTTGAATAGTAAGTTTAAAATTGTAATTCATTATAATTTAGGCTAAAGGATTAGAATCCCTGAGGCAAGGATTTCAATACTTTGCAGGATAATATATTCTATATAATTTTGATCTAAGAAATTAGAATCTTATAATCAAAGATTTGAATCCTTCATTTGGAAATTCAAACAAAAAAATCTATCTGAAAATTAGAAGTCTTTATAAAAAACATTTCTAATCATGAAAAGGTGCTTATAACACTTATTAGGGCTTATAAATACTTCAGTTAACATTCATTATACACAACGTTAAGCACTCTAACAAATTTAAATTCAACTCTTTTCATGAATTATTTCTGTTCTTTCATTTGTTTTCATTCATGGTTCATATATGTTCAAAAATAACTTAAAGTGCAATCACATTCTTCTTTGAAAAAGCATTATATCCTGAGGATAACGTTTTCAAAGAGATTATTTGCATTATAGTGGGAAAAACTATTATCCTAAATAAAGCTTTTTAGAAGTGTTTTGCCTTCAACTTTTTTTCATCTCTTATTTGTCTCATTGTTCTTCTTTAATTGCATTAATTTAACTCCTAATATACAACAGAATCTATATTACCCTTCACCAGTATTGGTTTTGTACCAATGGTTGAGAACTTTCCAGTCATTTATGAGTGTACATTTCACATCATTTTTTACCAGTGTCCTTCAATACCCGACTGAACAGTACTACCATAACTACTTTTCAAACTTGATTAGAGCTTTTCATTTTCATATGCGATTTCACCGAGCCTCGTTCATACACCTATCCATATTTATTCTAATCCTTATATGTTAGCCATTCTGAATTATAGGTCTCTAAGGAGAGATTTGGATCGTTGCTCAAATGGCATGAAACTTAGGCAAGTAGTCGCAGAAGCTTGTTGAGCAAGAGTATGAAATTATAGAGCATTAAGTGGAAGAAGTGTAACATTGTTTAATAAAGCTAGAGTTGTAGACTTTCATTCAAGTGAGTGTCTTCCATTTGTTATACCACATAAAAAATTAGTAGTTTATCACTATGTAGGCCTCCTTAAATCGCCTCCATAAATAGGCATTTTCCTTTTGCATTTTTTTCTTCATGGTTACCTTTAAAGTTACATCTTTATTTTTCAAGTTAACCTATAAATCATGTCATACATTTTCAAAAAAAAAAAAAATTAAAACAAGAATAATTAAATAAGAAAATGACTATGGCATAATAAGATACCAATCCCAATGTCTTCAAAAGTTTTGTGATAGGACCTTTAGTCTATTCATCCACCCTTAATGATCACTTATACCAACTCATTTTGCACCAATATCTGTGAGCATTGAATTATTGAGACATGTAAAAAAGAATAAAATATTTGAATCAATGTTACTATTTTGTATTAAACCACAAATGAAAGAATCACCATATCTATTTGATCAACTTCAATTATAGTTGCCCTAACTTCCATAATTTTCTTAAGTATGTGTAGACATTTTATTTTGCTCAAGGTAATTTTTAACAATTTGGGATATGGACGTGAAAGGGGGTGACAATCGTTGCCCAGCAAAAAAGTTTTTTTTGAGGAGGTCAAGAATGCTTATGGACCATATTAAAGAGAAATGCAAAGATGTGGCATCAAAGGACGTAGTTTCAGGTGTTTGAGGATAAAAAAGCATGGAAAAATTCATAATTTTTCCAGACTATATCGATACATG
Organism: Adansonia gregorii; assembly: GCA_038382025.1. Taxonomy (NCBI): domain Eukaryota; kingdom Viridiplantae; phylum Streptophyta; class Magnoliopsida; order Malvales; family Malvaceae; genus Adansonia; species Adansonia gregorii. The sequence continues at coordinate 6,608,868 of JBBYHO010000020.1, read as the reverse complement.
GTTATCATGTATCAATACAATGCTCCAACGACCCAAATATTTGAAATATCCCCATTTGTATCGATACAATGTGTAAATGTATCGATACATGAGTATATGTATCAATACATGAACTCATATATCGATACTAGGTCATGCCAGAACCAAAACTTGCATTCTATAAAGTAGATGTATCGATAAATATCAACATGCATCGATAAAATGCTCCATTGTATCGATACAATGTTTTACGGTATCGATACAATGATCATTGTATCGATACATTTGAGGATTTTTAGACCAAATGTATCGATACGTGTAGGCTATTTTCCATGATTGGGGTATTTTTTTGCTTGTCCACCATTGATCCAAAGCTCGATTTTAACTCTTTTTTTATCAGAAAAGATCAAAACCCATATCAAATTATGAATTTGGACTTGTTAATTAATCAAAATATTTTTTTGAAGTCTAATTAGATCATAAAGGGTCAATGTCATATGATCACCCTACTCCTCCCTTGTTTATTAACAAAGATCACCACCAGTCACCCCACTTGTTGGCATCTGATTTCAGTAATCAAACCAGTTACCCTATGTCCATCACATTGGCAGCAGATTGCTTCCTACAACCACCCTATAGCCATCAGTTATAACAATTTTGTTTCCTTGAGAAATGACCAAAAATACCTTCAATTTAGCTCCAAAGTGCTTGTATAAATAGGCCATCAATATATCTCAAAAAAAGTTTTTTCCAACTTGTTTCAGCTCTCCCAAACTCATTCACACATCAAAAAAAAAAAAAAAAGAATCCCATAGCCCTTCACTCAGCATCCAAAAACTGCCCTAAACACTCAGTCCAGCCACTATACACTCCCAAAAATAATCCTCACCCACACCAGAACCGAAGCTTTTCTTTTTCTCACGTTTCTTGCTAATTAACAACAAGAAAAAAAGGGGAATTTAGGCCATCTCTACTGCTTCAACCACTTAACCAAAATTGAAGCTTTGTTAGTATAACTTCCTTTTTTTATAATAAATATATATAAATGAAACTTTTTATATATTTAATAATAAATGCTTTTTAATATAAAATATTTTAATTTTAATAGTATAAATATTAATAAAAATAATATTTTAATAATTATTAAAAAGATATTTTGTAATTAAGAAAAAAAATTAAAAATGGCATGACGGAAAAATAGCAATTAAACAAAAATCTAAGTTTTCTTTTTATTTATTTCTTTTATTTTTTGTCATGACATTTTTACTGCATATAATTGTAATTATGATATTTTTTTTCATCCAAAATTAAAAATATGATTGTCAGATTGCTCCAAAATTATATGTGATGGTAATATTGCATCGTTATTTCTTAAAAAAAAAAATTTTTTAAAAATGCTTCTAAGAAGTATTCTCCGATTGTAATATCTTGACTAAATTCGTTACAAATATTAGCAATATAATGATAAAGTTACTTTAGAGTTCAAAGTTATATTGTACAATTGAATCGCTGACTCAAGTCAAGTGATAAATTTGTAATTTATTTCAAAAACAAAAGTAAATGAATAAAAAACAAAACACAAATAGTGAAAAGCAAAATCCAAGCATAAACCAAATCGGAGTCTATATTTATTTTAATTTATCATTTCCCTTAAAATTTTGAGGATTCAATTAGAGTCTTAATCGTCTAAATTTGTCGGGGATCAGAGAAACAGCAGGTTAAACTTATTTGAAAAAGAAATCCTCAGATACTAGTTAATAAGTAAATCAAGAATGTATGAATAATTAGTTAAAAGGGTTTATAGAGGATGATTAAAATAATATTGCAAGAAATATTTGTAAAATTTTTTATGAATATTTTTTAGCAATATATATTTTGTATTTACGTAGGTATGGTGCAAGAAGTTTTCTCATTATTTTTTTCAAAAGTTTAATTTGGATAGGTAATTGTTACAATCTTTTGCATTTTAAGATCTCTATTGTCTGAAATAGCTTGAGCAATTAAAGGGTTTGTCATGTCCTCTTTTGGGCGATGAAGCACTGACATTTCTAAGTAAAATTGACTATTTAAAAAGTGGATTAATATTTGATAGGTTAACTATGAAATATTTTAATTTCACAAGATAATTAAGAGTTTATCTGTTTTTACTTTTATTTTTAATTAATATTTTTATTATACGTATTAACATTATCCATCAGATTTAGTATTAGATAATTTTCCTGTACAAAGTTTCGGACTTCCTTTCCCTAGATTAATCCCTTCCGTAGCTGCCCTCTTCAAATCAAATTAATACACCATGATACATATAGTACAACTATTATTTTTTTATATTTGTGGCATTATAAGTACAATAATTTTTATACTCTGGGGTGGTGGTTGGTGTAATCCATTATGTGTGTTTTCATACTTTTATTAATACAATTGACGGATTTAGAAAAGAAAAAAGTACAATTATTTGGTTTCGATTTGGTGTTGAGTTGGATTCTTCAGAGTCTCTTGATGTACTTCGACGGAAAAGATGTTAGTCTATTTATGTTTTAAATTGTCTTCTAGAATTTTTTTTTTAATTATGAGTTGTAAAATTTTTAAATTTTATAAATAAAATTAATATAATAATAAATATCGTTTAAGTAATATTTGATATTATTTTTAAAATTATCATATTAATCTAATCACTACAGGTATCTTAATTACTAGAGTAATTTTGTCACTTGTGATTTGGATCACATTTTTTGATTATTAATCATTAATTATTGAGAATTAAATATCACTTTGCTTAGTGTTGCTAAAACTAAAACATTATTTTGTTAGAAAAAAATCAAAATAATCATGCTTATTGTAGTAATTATACAAATTAATAATTTCGATATTGTTTAAAGTTCATAAATTCTAAAAATATTAGTAAAATTTTTATTTAATTTACAATAAAGTATAATTAAATTATTAAATTATTAAATGTATTTATTGATTAATATTTATAACATAAATTATGTAAAAAAATTGAATAAAAAAATAAAATTATATCTCTCAAAAGAGTAATAAAAGAAAACAAAAAAATTTATATCACACATAGCATTAAATGAAGTTAAAAGAAAACATTAAATTTAGTTTTGAAATTGATAAAATGAATATTAATTTGAAAATATAACAACAATAATAAAACAAAATAAATAAAATTTTGAGAAAAAATAAAATTAAAAAAAGGAGGCATAAGATAAATTCTTAATTTTACCTGTTTAATTAAAAATTTCATTGACGATTTAAAAAGATTGGTTTTATTTATTTAGTACATTTTACTTTACTGGTCGAAGGAGGACAAGGTAATTTTCGAAACATTAACCTAAATCATTGAAAAGAAACAAAGGAAAATAATTAGTCGTTTAGCATGATTATGTTGAAGTAGGTAAGCTAGCTATAATTATGAATCATGGTTGAGATTCACGTAAGAGAAATAAAAACCAAGTTAAAGGCAAGCTTGTTCTTGTCCTTTTCTTCGCTTTCAATTAAGCACCGACATTGTCTCTTTAACAAAATAGATTATTAGTTTCACAGACATTATAATTATATATGTCCGAGCGACTGTCCTTCGTCTCTCATTGTCACTTCAATAAGACCCTCTCTCTCTCTCTCTCTCTCTCTTTAATTTTTGATAATTAATATCTCTCTAATCTCAATTGGGAAAGTTCTTGCAAAATTATTCCTCAAATTTCCATGCTCACATCACAAATTAGTCCCATAATCAACCGTCTTCCTTTTCTATTGCTTGGCACCCCTTTATGTTTCGTATTATCGCCTGTAGAACATCTCGTGAATAATATCCATCGCATATTTCTTATAGTCTTTTTCAATTTATGGCGTCAGTTTCTGCAAAGACTAGCATCAGTGTCTCTATCAACTAACAAATAAATATTTTTGAAGTTCTTAATCTACGAATCCTATATCTCTTATTTGACTTACGTAGGGAGAGGAGGACATCAAGTTGGAGGTTAAAATTTTAATTGTAAATACGTTTTTGATTGTATTCACATTTATTCATAATTACATATATTACTATAAATATCAATAAAAAAATTAAAATTATAAAATAAATAACGCATTATAATTATTATTTAAATCTTTATTCATAAGTGTTAATCTCAAACCCCTAGTACTTTGCACCAAGTCATACATCCATCAGCTAATGGATTTTTTAAGACAAAAAAGAAATATATATGTTAAACATCAAATCTAAAATTAATTAGTAATAGGTGAAAAGACATAACTTGAATATAATACTACATATGAATAAATATTTAATAAATGTGAAATAATATCACTTTAACAGTATCGTTAATTCACTATTTTATTTACAAATTAAAATAATAGAATAAATAATATTCTTTTGGTTCTAAAGTGAAGCTTATATTTCACTTTCGAATTATTTCAAATTTAAATAGTGATTACTTTTGTTTTCTAAACACTACCCTTACCTTTTGTATAAATATTGTTTCATATCTATATCTATATACATCAATATACATTATATTAAAGCAATCCGAGGGGATTACTCCATGAGTTATTAAGTGGCAGCCCATTCTTTTTCAGTTTTATTTAATTTTTTTGTATCTCTCTGCTTTTTTATTATATTCGTATAATATTTTTGTTGTTTTTATATCATGATTTAATTTAAAGCATTATATATTTATATAAATTTTGATATACTTATTATCCGTTTTATATAGATTTTGATATATTTATGAAATTGCGTCATGTTCATCTTTTCATTGTGTTGCATTTAATTATTATGTCATGTGGTGTTTTATATTATCTCATTAAATTCTGTTTAAAATTGTCAAATCTAATTGACACTATTTAAAGAACTTTTAAATTTATGCTACATGTCGTTGTATTCATACTACTTTTGCATGTCATAGTCATATATAAAATATTATATATTTGTATAAATTTTAACATTTTAGCTATTTGTTTAATTTAGATTTTTATATGTTTTTCTATTCATATCATGTTTATATTATTTTTTAGTGTCATGTCATGATTCGATTGGTTTCCATGTTGTGTTATAATATATCAAGTTATATTCAAAATTGTAAGGTCGAATTGACAATATTCAAATAATTTTTAATTTGATGTCACGTGTAATCATGTTCATGTTCATGTTCATTTATTTTTTATTGTCATAATCGTATTGAATGTATTATATATGCATATAAATTTTAACATGTAAATAATTAATTTTATGTAAATTCTAACATATTTGTGTATGCCGTCAAGCTATATGTTTAATTTATATTTATATTTATAATATATTAAAATATAAAGAAATAAATATTTTAAAATTTTATTTTTAACACATACTCAAAACACATAAATAAAATTATAAAAACTCAAAACACATAAATAAAATTATAAAAAATATTATAAAATAATTAATATTAAATTATTTAAACTATTATATATTTTTAAAATTTTTTATAAAATGTAACTATAAATTATCCCGGACGATGGACTTAACGTTTAGTTAATTTTTTGTAACTTCCTTTTTTCTTTTACTATACTCAAAGCCTTTTTAATCTGTGGTAAACTCAACAAGATTCTAATATTCAAATCCCGAAATTAATGTGATAGGTAATTTATGAGGTAAAAACGATTTACCTCACCAACATCAGATGTTTATGAAAGGATTCTTGTCATCTGAACTATGCTGAATTATATCTCTAGCTCTAGGGTACGTTACGTAGATAAACAAATGTTTGTTTGAGGCAAGCTGTGTATCCGGCCTTCTCGACAGGGAAGAAGAGAAGGAAAAGGAAAGAAGAGAGATGGGGCAATAAAGTAATTCAGGTTGCAGGGAATGAGTGGAATTATCACATTTCAGACTTTTGAGAGAGAGCAAAGAGAAGACAGCGGAGAGGACATGGACAGAGTAAAAAGGATTCTTTGCCTGAGAATGGAAAGTAGGTTTTCCAAATGATAAGGTGGCAGACATAAGAGTAACACAAGTTGACCTCACCCTAGATATTAACTCGTTGAAGTTGGAAAGCTGAGGTGTCGCCACTCAGGTTCTTTAAGTGGGGGGACTCAAATGCCTGTGTCTATAACTAATAACAGTACAAAGCTACAACACCTGCACACAGCAAACACACATGTAGGGTCCTAGTATGCGGCAGTGAAAATTGTGATCTTACTTGCATCGTGCATATGCAATAAACATGATCACAATAAGCAAATCCACGTAACACACGCATATATTAATGTATACTTGCTACAATCTATCATGCACGAGTAACAAATCTATTAGGCTTCACATGTTTAGATATAGGTAAATCATTTTGGGTAAGACCATTCATTAGCAAAACGAAAGTCGTAATCATCAATCATGTTTAATGGTAGTCCTTCCTTGCATGAGAGAGAGAAAAGGAAATACGAGATCACATAGGGATCTATTGGAAAGATACACACATCTTAAATCTAAATCTCGATTGCAAATTTTGTTATAGATGTGATTATGATGTTGTCATACACGCATCTTAATTCTAAATTTTGGTTACAAATTTAAGTATAATAGGCATTAAATTAAGTAATACATTACAATTGTTGCGAACATAAATTTGAAAGCATTTCTAAGGCATTTAATAGTGTCACATGTTATGTAACAGATAAAATACACGTGATTTCTTGAAAAATTGTTAAAAGAAACACGGTGCTGTTTAATGACGGCATTTTAATACTATAATACGCACAACAATGAATATGGCCTGTATTCTCTTTTGAACCTAGTTTTTGTGAGATAGTGGCTATCAAAGTGGCACTGGAGGCGTTCTTGAAGAGTGGATGGCAGAATAAAGTGTCCTGTTATTGAATCAAACTCCACGGCTAACGCCCTAGCCAATGATTGTGCAAAACTTTCTGATATTTTGTCTTAAAAAAAAAATTGAATATGGCCGTGACAATATAGAAAGTGGACATGTCTGAACTTCAAGTTTCTGTTTATTAAATGACTTCTGTGAAGTTGAAAGTTACAAAGCTTTTGTGTAACTTATGCTCTCCAATAATGTCTAGGATTAAGTTCCCTGTCAACTGTTGTAGGAAATATAGACCTATTGTGAGTTGGGTTCCTCCTTCTGTGGGGTTCCCAAAGTTTAATGTTGACAGAGCTGCCGAAGGAAAACCTGGACCTGCTGGAGTGCTTAGGAATGATAGCACTAATATTTTAGCTCTCTTTTCTGGTCGTTTAGTTGTTTTAGATTAAAATGAGTCGGAACTTTTGGCAATTAAAATAGCCTTAGAGATGTTCTCTAAATCAGAAAGTAACCACAGTGCTAATCTTGCAGTGGAGTCTGATTCAGTTATTGCTGTTGCCAGGTGTAGTAAACCATAGCGGAGACAGTGGAGATGATGGGAGATTTTAAACTCTATTTCGATCAGTTAATTATGGATATTGGATACATTTATTTTGTTAATGTATGCTGTGAACCTAATAGCATGGCCCATGCTCTTGCCAAGGTTGGAGTGGAATGGTCAAGTATGTTAGTGGCGGGGTGGTAACTAGTAAGCAGTTGTTGTTAGAAAAAATGATTTTGAGAAAGAGATTTTTAATATGAACTTTAAGGCGTGAAAATATTTTTCTTAAGGCTTTATAATACTTTCAGGATACAACAAAGTTATAAACTTTTAAGTAGAATAATAAAAATGTCAGAATAGAAATGTCCCTTTTATAGGTAATATAAAATTACCTTGATAAGGACTTGTCTTTTAGATAAACTTTAGGCTAAGTGTTATGTCTTTACATAACAATTCTTTGGTAAATGATGTGTTCTTTCAATACAACTTTTTTTGATAAAAAAATTGTTTCGGATTAACTATTATTTAATTATTTCAAAAAATAAAAAATAAATTTTATATATATATAAAAAAATTGTATCACCAAATTTAAGCCCAAGTGCCCCAAGTGCCCAAGTACCCATCTTTGACATTAAATAAGTATTGGCTCACTAAGTGAGTCCTACTAGGACACTAGGTGAGCCCAATAACAATGTAGGCTAAGCTTTTACTTAATTGTCCAATTTAATAAGATTGAACATTTATAAATTGTCCACTCTTAGTTTTTCAATTCTTTATGGGATTTTGGTTGTTCCCACCATCATTACAAACTGCCAACAATCCCCCATTAGTTTGGAATGTTGGTGATTTAATTTTGTTGCATTTCACACAAATAAATATTATGCATACAAGATGGTATCTCT
>JBBYHO010000020.1:6580960-6597809 GCA_038382025.1 Adansonia gregorii | reverse complement strand
GAGATTTTCAATAAAATGACCTTTGGATTTTACTTTGAAAATGGAATGTTCCACTTTAGGCACTAGAGAGATACCCATGTGGGAAATTACCTTTAATTTTATTTGAAATTTTTTGAAAACATGAATGCAAATAATCATCACAAAGAAATCATGTTAGTAAGGCAACAAATAAAGTAATATAACATGGATCATTCAATGCAATGATAAAGAAAAAGGATAGTTCATTGGAATTTATCTCGTAATTGACATCAATTATCTGGGAATAATCAAATTATCAATTTTTGAGATGCATCTAGGTTACTTCATTCAACTAGGTTTGTTTGGCACATTCATAAAAGTCTAAGGAGGAGAAAATTAACTGTAGTTGAAAGACAGGGTTAGAGTATCTTTTTGAAAAGATAGGGTTGGAGTATCCCTAGATGACAAATAATTTTGACAAAAGAAGATTTTTAAATCTTGATAATTTTTAAAAGCGAGGCTAGAATATCCCCTCAGAAGGTCGAAATTGAAGTACCCCAAAAGTGACAGACCTAACACTTTTTAAAGAAGTCGAGTTGGAAAAAAATTAAGTTGACAAAACTTTGCGATTTGGAAAACAAATGAGCATTTTGATGACTTTTGGCAAAAAAATTATTGTGAATGAGGATGGTAAAGATGCAAAATATGTTCATGCCTTGATACAAGCCTATGGGTGGTCAAAGCATGTTCTCGAAGTTAATCTGGGTGATATGGTGATATTTAAATGTCTCGAGATAAAATTTGGGGAAACAACTTAATTTTGACCATGATCGAGAATAGGGGATAGTATCACGCGATCTTACTTTTCAAATTTACTCTAAATTGGTTTAAAGGATTTAGAGGGTGGATAAGATACTGTTAGAAAGGTAACTCGTCGACAATCAATCTAAAATATTTCCAATATCCCAAAAAGTCACTTTTCAGGGGAATAAATTTACATGTTTGGATTAATTTTGCTGCTGGCAAAGCATACACGGGACAAGGCATGTCAAAATTTGAAAAATCATTTAAGACTTATTTGGTATCAAAAAATTTCAAATAATACCTTTCCAGAAAGGAATTTCATGAACGTTTTGGGAAAAATGTTGGATGGATTTGGAAAAATCGTTTAGCAGGCATAAAGGGCCTAACTAGAATGCACTTTATTTACTCTAGGGATTCTAGATAGTCAAGGTTTGAAAAATCATAACTCTTTCATCTGGACTGATCCAAGGTGAATAAGATATTGTTTTAAAGATAATTTGACACAATTTGTGAGAAAAATATAAAAAAATTCATGAAAAATCGTTTAGGATTTTAAACTGACTTTTGAATTTGCAACAGTTATGCTGCCAGTAGGGGATAAAGTAGAGTAAGAGATATCTCCCATTTTTTTGTTTGCAGGTCCAAACTAGAGTTATTGACATTTGAACAAATATGACTGAGGGGAAAAAGTGGCATGAGCATCACAAACTCATTTGCATAGCCCTGGAGTAGTTTAGAATGATGAAATAGCTCACTGATGATACCATTTAAGGTTTTGACTCCAACAAAGGCATAAATATTTAGGAATAATTGTAAGACAATTTTTGCTTGAAAATTAGAAGATTTGAGCTCATTTAATCAAGATTCCAGTTTTGGAAAACTTAATTTTCCCCAAGATTTTATGCTAACTTTAAAGAAAATGCTAAGTTCATTCTTGTCCTCATTTGTTGAGGTTAACATGCTTAGTTTGGGGAGTTTTTGAAGATTTTTGATAGCCATCAAACATGCATTTTACAAGGGGAAGACAACAAACATAAAGGGGATGGCAGATAACTTGAATGGGGATGCTAACTTTACCAATGGTCTAGACAAAGAAAGTGTTATGCATTATGATAAGAAAATGTTATGGATACTGAAAATGACAAATGATTCATGCAAGCTAATGTATAAATGTGCTTGAAATGTGTTAGGCTAATGATTCATACATGGATTAAGGATAACAAGATGCATGGATATGGCATAAAATGCATGAGCAAGAGATATCACACTAATGAGGATGAAATAAGGCATTTTGCACATTAAAGGGGCATTAATGCATCCAAATCTTAGACTACCATAACCAAAAGCCATAATAATGCATGATATTCCGAAGAGGGTGGTGGAAACATGGAGAGCTCACTAAAATAATAAAGATGATGAAAAACAAAAAATGTAAGTGATAAAGTAAGAAGTTATACCAATAAAATTTTACTTTTTGGCCAAATAATTAGAGAAATAGAGATTGCTTGAATTTCTCTCTTTTCCTTGTTGTTAATCAGTAAGAAAAAGAGAGAAATAATGAGGTTTTCTTCTGGTATGGGTAAGGGTGATTTTTTGAATAAGTAATGGTTAGGAATGAGTGTTTTGGGGCTATTTTTTGGGTGATAGGTGAAGAGCTATGGATTTTGGTTTTGTTTTTATATGGGAATGTGTTTTGGAAGTTAATGGGCTGGAATCTAACCTTTTTCAGCTAAGATAGAAGTGGTCCATTTATACCAGCATTTTGTAGCCAATTTGAAGGTGTTTTTAGTCATTTCTTAAAGGGGACAAAGTGATGTCAGCATGGTGGCTATAGAGCGGCTGTAGCGAGCAACTTATTGCCAATGTGATGGACATAGCGTGGCTAGTTTAAATGCTGAAATGATTTTCCAGCGAATAGGGTGGCTGATAGTGATCTTGGTCAACCAACTAGGGATAGGGTGATCATGTGATATTGACCTTTTGATCCAATTTAGACTTCAAAAAAATGTTTTGGTTAGTTCAAAAGCCTAAATTTGTAATCTGATATGTGTTTTAATCTTTCCTGATGCAAAGAAATGAGTTAAAATTGAGTTTTGGATCAATGGTAGACAACTCAAAAATGCTTAGACCATGAAAATGGCCTGCATGTATCGATGCATTGCATAATGTATCGATTTGGTCCAAAAACCTAGATGGTATTAATACTATGAACCATTGTATCGATACTGTGAACCACTGTATCGATACGTGTTGATATGTATTGATACATTTCTTTACAAAATACATGTTTTGTCTTGGCATGGCCTAGTATCGATACATTAGGTCTTGTATCGATACAGAGGCTCATGTATCGATACATCTACATGTTGCATCGATATAAATAGGGATATTTCAAATTTTTGGATCGTTGAAGCATTGTATCGATACATAAGAACCATGTATCAATACATTCAAGTAAAATTATGAACTTTCTAATATCTTTTATCCCTGGACACCTTGAATTACGTCATTTGATGCCATATCTTTCCATTTACCTTTGATATGATCCCTAGGCTTTCTTGACCTTCTCAAAATACTTTTTTGTCGAGTGACATTATCGCTCGACGATCATCACCCCTCTCACATTCATTCTCCATATTGCTTAAAAAAATAGCCCGAACAAAATAAGGTGTCTACAGCTACCTCTCTTTGACTGTTATTGAGAATCAAAAATTGGGCAAAGATAAATAGACACTATTTTGTCCAAGATGGAATGACGCTCCCCAAAACATTAAGGTGCTGGGTTTTCTAAGGTTTGACCCTCTTAGGCAGGTGCAGAGTAATATGGATTTTTGATTGGGTGCCACCAACTTATGCAGACTTTGATTTAAACTTGGGTGCCACCAGCTCGTGCGTGCTTTGATTCTAGCGCCGCTAGCTCATGTGGGCTTTAACCTAGACTTGGGTGCCACTAGCTCATGAGAGCTTTAATTTGGGTGCTACTAACTCATGCGGGATTTGAGTCAAACTAGGCACCACCAGCTTGTGTAGGCTTTGACTCGAGTGCCGCCAACTTGTGCGAGCTTTGACTCAGACTTAGGTACCATCAGCTCATGTGGGCTTTGACTTGGGTGTCGCCAACTTGTATGGGCTTTGACTCAGACTTAGTGCCAATAGCTTGTTTGGGCTTTGAAAAAGGTGCCACTAACTTGCAAGCATTGAAGAGGTGCCATTGACTTTTAGGCTTTTAAGGGGTGCCACTAAATTGCGGGCTTTGAAAAGAGTGCCACTGACTTATAGGCTTTGAAAAGGTCCATTGACTTGTGGGCTTTTAAGGGGTGCCACTGACTTGTGGGCTTTGAAAAGGTGCCATTGATTTGTGCACTTTGAGAAGATGCCACTGACTTGTGGGCTTTGAAAAGGGTGCCACTGACTTGTAGGCTTTGAAAAGATGCCACCAACTTGTGAGCTTTTAAAGGATGCCACTGGCTTGTAAGCTTAAAAGGGTGCCACTGACATGTGGGCTTTGAAGTGGTTGGCGACAAAGTTTTCAATAAAACTTCTAATACAAGCTTTTCTTAACAGAAGTTGATGAAAAAATTTCTTGTTGAAAAGGGTTTTGGCACTAATTATTGACAAAATTCTTGACCAAGCTTCTGACGAATGTTCTCGACAAAAGTTTTTAACGATAGTTTCTAGACAATAATTTTTTGACAGCCGCACTTTGATAGTTGTTGCTTGATAAAAAAGGTTTTGACATGAGGTGATGAGAAGAAAAGGACTTTACCTAAATTACCCTTGGTTTGCGAAGCTTAGAGTTCTTACAAAGAATTCCAAGGAGGTTTAGCAAACCTGGCTTGAAGTGATGCTGTAAAAATGATGTATGATGGTAATATGAGTGCATGATATGAAATGCTATCATGATTGCATGATGTGAAGTCTAATATGGGAGATAGCTTTAGTTTTTCTTGTAGGTCATTTAGACTCTCATAGGGATGGCGATTCATCTTTGTTGCAACTATGGACTGAAATTTTCCTAATCCAACTAGTGAGTGTAGGTTATCCTTGCTCTACTAGGGATATAACAAAGAATTTGGTCTCAAGAATTTGGATTGTTGCATTTCTCGATTCGGAAGGCTCAATCATTTTTTTGATAATTGGAAGGCATTGTCAACAATTTGGAGACTATTTGCCTGATTAGGTTAATGTCTCTAGTTTTGATAGGATTTTAATAGAATACATAAGTTGATTTTTGGTTAACTTAAAATGGTTTTTCTTGAGATGTGGCTTGTAAAAGCAAGAAATGTTTGGTGTATGGTCATGCTGAGCGGGTGTTTGGACGTGAAGAGCACATGATCTTGATGATTGAGGCACAAGCAGAGTTCCCTGTGCTTTTCTTTTCCTTTCAATGTAATGTCAAGATGTCCTAATGCGCATTTCAGTTGATTATCAAACATTATCAGTTAAATGACATGTGCAATGTGAATTGTACAGGGTTAAAAGAAACGAGGCAATATTTATTTATGATAACAAAGAGACATGACTCAATATACTATTTGACAAGCAATTGATAGGGTAGCAAGAAAGATGATATTTTAGGTGAAAAATGCCTCTAACAGTAATGACATGGATGTTCTTTAAGTGCTTTTCAGAATCTTTCTCAAACAATGAATGTGCCTAGCATGAGCTAATCTTTGAAAGATCTCTAAGATTGCTTTGCATTATCATGTGGGTGTTCTCGATTCATGCCCTATCAAAACTGATCTTTTCAAGTCGCCCTTATAGGTTTTTAACTGTAGTTGGTTTGGTTGCCCATATCATCTAGACCTTTTATTTTTTTTCCTTCATTTTTTTCTTTTTTTTAAAATTTTTTGTTTGTTTTATTTTGTTTGTGTTTTTTTTACTTTCTCTTAATTTTTTTTGAAAGACGTCTTTTTAAGTTTTCGCCTTTTATGTGTAATATTTCTTGACGAAGTCTGTGTTGACTGGGTTGGGCAAGACATTATGTCCATTTCTGACAAGATTAGGGCCTCTCCGGAGAAGGCTTGCTTTATGACATATGATTCTTCCTAATTCACTTCAATACCATGCATCTTTGTGAATTGGGAAGATCTTCTTCAATACCAATTCACTTGGGTGAAATTATCATGGGTGCATCTTTTTACCGTGGGCTTAGATCATACGTCTTTGATACATTTGACCATGGCAAATGGCCTTTATGCATTTTTCTCGATAAGGTTGAGCTGGTCATATCTGCTCTTGACCCATTCAACTTCTTCAAGTTTGGTTTCCATTAAGACTCTGAGAGAAGGGATCTCGACTTCGATAGCAATACAACTTCTATCACATAGATAAAAAAAATGGTGTAGCACCCGTGGAAGTCCGAATTGAGGTCCGATAGGTATAAAGTGCAATGAATAGCTTCTCATGCCAGTCTTTGTAAGTCTCAGCCATTTCTCAACTATTGTTTTAATGCTTTTGTTGGTTGCCTCAACTACCCCATTCATCTTTGGGCAATAAGGGATAGAATTATGATGCTGGATCTTGAACTGTGAGCAGACTGCTTGCATCATTTTATTGTTTAAGTTGCTTGCATTGTCTGTGATGATTTGGTATTGAAGGCCATATTTGCAGATAATGTCCCACTTAACAAACTTACAGACAATCGATCTAGTGACACTAGCAAACGAGGTAGCCTCTGCACATTTAGTGAAATAGTCAATCGCTAGCAAGATAAAACAATGCCCATTGGAAGCTTTAAGGGTGATTGGCTTGATCACGTCCATGCCTTACATGGAGAAGCGCCATGGGGCCATTATGACATGAAGGGGTGTTGGAGGGAAATTGATCTTGTCTATTTAGATTAGACACTTATGGTATTTTTGGGCATAATTGATGCAGTCTCTCTCGAGGGTCAGCCAATGATAACCCGCTCTCATGATTTGCTTGGCCATCTGATGTCCATTAGCATGTGTGCCAAAAATCCTTTCATAAACTTCTTCTAGGATCTTTTTGGCTTCAGGAGTGTCAATGCATCTGAACAATACTTGATCTGACATCTTTTATATAAGATTTTTCCATCGAGAACAAATCCCACAACTAGCTTTCTGATAGTCTTTTTATCAGTCTCGGTTGCTTGTTTGGGATATTACTGATCCTTAATGTAACGAAGGATGTAATAGTACCATGGTAGGCCATCTTTCTCTTTTTTGACACTATGACAATGAATCGAAGTTATGTAGATGCTTATCTAGATGGAAGCAACATCTGACTCCTGGTTGACTTTAAACATGGATGATAAGGTAGCCAAAACATTAGCTATTTGGTTCTCTTCTTGAGGTAAGTGTTGAAAACAAATATCATCAAATTCTTTCTTGAGCTCTGCTATCAGCTTCCCATACTGCATCAGCTTGGCATCATGAGTTTGCCACTCTCTTTTCAATTGTAGATGACTAGGGTCGAATCACTAAACACCTGTAACATCTTGACATTCCTCTTAATGGCTGCTTAAAGCCCCATGACACAAGCTTCATACTCTACGATATTATTCATGCAATCAAAATTTAGCCTTGCTGTGAATGAATAATGACTCTTGTTGGGTGACATCAATATTACCCTAATTCCATGTCCTAGAGCGTTTGATGCTCCATCAAAATAGTCTTCCAAGATTGATCTTGGTTGAAGGCATCTTTGTCTTTAAAAATGCATATTAGATCTGCATCTAGGAAGTCAAAATTTAAGGGTTCATAGTCATCTACCACTCAACTTGCCATAAAGTTAGCTATCGCACTACCCTTAATAGCCTTTTAACTGACATAGGCAATGTCGTATTCAAAAAACAAGACTTGCTATCTAGCAAGCCTTCCTGATAGTGCAAGGGCTTCACATAGATACTTGATAGGATCGAGCCTTGCAATCAACCATGTGGTGTGATACAACATGTACTGCTGAGTCTTCTGGCTGTCCACACTAAAGCACGACATAACTTCTCAACTACAAAGTAATTGCACTCATATTCTGTGAACTTTTTGCTTAAGTAGTAGATTGCTTATTCCTTCTTTCCTGACTCATCATGTTGTCCTAATGCAAAACCTAGAGACTTGTCAAAGACTGCCAAGTAAAGGATTAAAGGTCGACTAGGCACCGATGATACCAACACTAGTAGGCTTGACAGATAATGTTTGACTTTATCAAAGGCTTTTTGACATCCCTCATTCCGTTCCCCTAGATTTTGTTTGCGAAGGAGCCAAAAGATAGGTCGTATTTGTTAGTGAGTTGGGATATGAATCTAGTAATGTAGTTCAGTCTCCCCAAAAAGCTTTTCACTTCTTTTTGGGTTTGAAGTGGTGGCATATCTTGAATGGCTTTAACTTTGTCTGGGTCAACTTCAATCCTTTTTTTGCTGACTATAAAGCCTAGAAACTTACCTGAAGTGACTCCAAAGGTACACTTGGTAGGATTTAATTTGAGTTAAAATTTTCGTAGCCATTCAAAAAGTTTTTAAAGGTCTATGGCATGCTTATCCTCTTTCATTGACTTGGCAATCATGTCATGAACGTAGACCTCAATTTCTTTATGCATTACATGGAATAGGGCTACCATAGCCCATTGATAGGTTGCCCCAACATTTTTAAGTCTGAAGGGATTACATTATAGCAAATGTCCCCCACATTGTTATGAAAATTGTTTTCTCCATGTCTTCAGGCACCATCTTATTCTAGTTATAGCCTAAAAATCCATCCATGAAGAAGAACGGAGAATTCTTAGCTGTGTTGTCAACCAAAGTGTCGATATGGGGTAGTGAAAAGTTATCTTTGGGACTAGCTCAATTCTGACCTCGATAATCATCACACATTTGTACCTTGCCATCTTTCTTTAGAATTGGAACTATATTGGCAACCTATTCTAGATATTTTGCTATTCCAATAAACCTTGCGTCAAACTGCTTTTTGACTTCCTTTTTAATTTTGAGAAGCATTTTCAATTTTATTCTCCTTAATTTTTGCCGGATCAGTTTGCATCCGGGCTTTATGGGAAGCTTATGGACAACTATATCAGTGTCCAATCCTGGCATGTCTTGATATGACCAAGCAAATACATGTCAATATTTCTAGAGTAGTTCTATCAACTTAGTCTTAGTCGTTGACTTTGTAGCTGCCTTATGGGAGAAACTGACCCTTCATTCTTTATGGCAAGTCAAGTTTTGAGGCCAATATTTCGATACCTAAACCAAAGTTATTTGTGAAGGTACCTAAACTATTCTCGTATAAGAGCAACAAAGCTATCCTATGGAAATACAAGAATCAGGTAGTGATAATCGGAGAACTAACTCCTTCAACTGTTGTAATGAAACTACAAGGAGTTAGTCACCAAACCAATAACGGTAGGTGTTACGCTCCAGCTACTCAAGAAAAATAGAAGGTTAATGCATCTCCAGGCACCAATATCACTCAGGCCTAAGCCCAAAATTTTAAGCTCGAGAAAGTCAAGGAAGTAGTAAGTGAAAGAGAAACCCTAAAGTTTTTCAGGTTCATCAAGCATAATGAATGCTGCATTGTAAACCAGTTAAGCAAACAACCCACAAAGATTTCTGTGCCATCTTTGATTTTTTAATTCAAAGGTTCACTGAAATACATTGCTGAAGGTGTTAAAAAAAGCATATGTGCCACCAGACATCTCTATGGACAAATTAGATCGGCTAGTGAACAACATCATGGCTGATAATTATATCTCTTTCACTGATGATAAGATCCCAGTCGGAGGCAGGGGTAGTTATAAAGCTCTGCATATCACTACCCATTGCAAAAGATGCATTTTGCCCAAAGTACTCATAGACAATGGGTCAGCCCTTAATTGCATGCCTATGACTACATTAAGCAAACTCCGCATCGATTAGTCTAACATCAAAAGTAGCCACACCATAGTTTGAGCTTTTGATGGAACATGTTGCAGAGTAATTAGAAATATTAGAATCTAGCTCTAGATAGGCCCATGTACATATGAAATGGACTTTCAAGTTATAGATATTAATCCTTCTTACAATTGCTGATTAAGAAGGCTATAGATACACTCTACTGTAGCCGTCCCATCCTCTTTTTATTAGAAGCTCAAATTTATGATAGATGACAAAGTAGCCACTATTAGAGCTGAAGAAAAAATGATCACCATTGCTTTCACTAAGGATATTTGCATAGAGCCTAATGAAGATGCACCGGAGTCAGCCTTCCAATCCTTCGAGTTCGTTAATGCAATATTTGTGGGAGAAAGATTGCTAATAATTAAACCCCACCTATCAAAGAGTACCTACTTAGGTTTAAAAATGACCGTTGGCAAAGGTTCCTATGCTGAAAAAAGGCTTGGCAAGAATCTGCAAAGGATGGCTTAAGCCCTACAAGTTACCACCCAAGCCCATAAAAGAGGCTTAGGATTCAAGGCCAATGAAACTAAAAAAAGCAGCAAGACAAGAGGATCTACAACTAGAAGATGACATGATCATTGGGTCGAGAGGGGGAATCAAAGCTGACAGTGTTTTTATCTCTCTATGAGATATTTCATTCAGGAAGACAAATTGATCCAAGACAACCAGAAGAGCAAATGGTTAAAGATTTCTTGGTTATCTTAAATAAAGCACTTAACAACCTCTATCTCCAAGATACCGAGCCATAAAATTCGTGTCCTTCCAATAAGACCTAATTTTGATGACAGGGTCATGATAGAAGCCTCTGCACTTTTGTCCTTTTCATGTAACATCAAGAAATGAAAACCTACCTGCCCTCACCTAAAGACAGATAGGTGTCTTATGTAAGGGGCATTTTTTATCAAATATTATCAATGAAATGAGTTTTGCATATATCATTTCATATTGTGTATCACTTTTCAACCCTTTTACCTTCATTTTTATCTGAATCCCTTGGTTGTGTGTGTGCCTTTTACAATGTTTATTTCTTTACCCTTTCAGGTCTCCTAACAATAGTGATATAGATGTGTCTAATAGGTTGCTGAAGATCAATTTTGAATAGTCAATTTGCACTAGTAAAGTTAATCCTGAAAAGGATTTCGAAGAGAGTTCCATACCATTAGACCTTTTACGATTAGTTGAACAAGAGGATAAGCAGATCATACCCCATAAAGACCTAATGAAAGTAATAAATTTGGGTACTTAAGAGGATCGAATGGAGGTTAAAATCGAAAGCTCAATAAAGTTAACAACTAGGACTAAGTTGATAAAATTACTCTAGGAATATCGGGATGTATTTGCTTGGTCATATCAAGACATGCCAAGACTGGACATTGATATAGTGTTCCATAAACTTTCCATTAAGCTCAAATGCAAATCGATCTGACAAAAGTTAAAGAGGATAAAGCCAAAAATGCTTCTCAAAATTAAAGAGGAAGTCAAGAAACAATTTGATGCAGGGTTTGTTAGAGTAGTCAAATATCCAAAATGGTTTGCTAATATAGTCCAGTACCAAAGAAGGATGGCAAAGTGAGAATGCTTGTTGATTATCAAGATCTAAATCGAGCTAGTCCCAAAGATAACATCCCGCTACCTTATATCGACACTTTGGTAGACAACACAGCCAAGAATTCTCTTTTCTCCTTCATGGATGGATTCTCAAGCTACAACTAGATCAAGATGGCACTCAAAGACATAGAGATAACAACTTTCATAACCATGTGGGGGATATTCTGCTATAATGTCACGCCCTTTGAACTCAAAAATGTTGAGGCAACCTATCAGCGAGCCATGTTAGCCCTGTTCCATGACATGGTGCATAAAGAAATTGAAGTCTACATTGATGATATGATTGCCAAGTCAACAAAAGAGGATGAGCATGTCATAGACCTTCAGAAACTTTTTGAACGGCTATAAAAATTTCAACTCAAATTAAATCCTACAAATACACCTTCGGAGTCACTTTCGGCAAGCTTTTAGGCTTTATTGGCAGCAAAAAAAGGATTGAAGTTGACCTAGATAAAGTCAAAGCCATTCAAGATATGCCACCATCTCAAAGCTAAAAAAAAAGTGAGAAGCTTTTTGGGGAGACTGAACTACATCACTAAATTCATATCCCAGCTCACTAAGAAATACGACCCTATCTTTTGACTTCTTTACAAACAAAATTTGGGAAAGTGGAATAAGGCATGTCAAGAAGCATTTCATAAAGTCAAACCTTATCTATCAAGCTCGATAGTATTGGTACCATCGGTACTCAGTCGACCTTTAATCTTTTACTTGGCAGTCTTTGACAAGTATTTAGGTTGTGTATTAGGGTAGCATGATGAGTTAGGAAAGAAGGAACAAGTGCTCTACTACTTAAGCAAAAAGTTCATGGAATACGAGTGTAATTACTACGCAGTCAAGAAGTTATGTTGTGCTTTAGTGTGGAAAGCCAAGAGACTTAGGCAGTACATGCTGTATCACACCACATGGTTGACTGCAAGGCTTGATCCTATCTACTTTTTATGTGAAGCCCCTACACTATCAAGAAGGCTACCCAGATGGTAAGTCCTGCTTTTTGAATACGACGTTGCCTATGTCAGTCAAAAAGTCATTAAGAGTAGTGTGATAGTTGACTTTTTGGCAAGTCGAGTGGTAGATGACTATGAACCCTTAAATTTTGACTTCCCAGAAGAAGATCTAATTTGCATTTTTGAAGATGAAAATACCTCTAACTAAGATTAATGCTATAAGATGTATTTTGATGGAGCATCATATGCTATAGGACATGGAATTGGGGTAATATTGATGTCACCCGATAGGAGTCATTATCCATTCATAATAAGGTAAATTTTGACTGCACGAATAATATCACAAAATATGAAGCTTATGTCATGGGGCTTCAAGTAGTAATTGAGAGAAATGTCAAGATATTATAGGTGTTTGGTGATTTGACCTTAGTCATCTACTAACTGGAAGGGGAAGGGCAAACTCATGATGCCAAGCACATGCAAATGGGAAGCTGATAATAGAGCTTAAGAAAAAATTTGATGATATTAGTTTTTGACAGTTACCTCGAGGAGTGAACCAAATAGCTGAAACTTTGGCTACCTTGTCATCCATGTTTAAAGTCATCCAGGAGTTGGGTGTTACTCCTATCTAGATGAGCATTTACATAACTTCGATTCATTATCATAGTGTTGAAAAAAATAAGGGTGGCATACTATGGTACTATGACATCCTTTGTTACATCAAGGATCAACAATATCCCAAGCATGCAACCAAGACTGATAAAAGGACTATTAGAAGGCTAGCTATGGGATTTGTTCTTGATGGAAAAATCTTAGACAAAAAGAGTCACGATCAAGTATTACTCAGATGCATTGAACTTATGAAGCCAAAAAGATCCTAGAAGAAGCTCATGAAGGGATTTATCGCACACATGCTAATAGACATCAGATGGCCAAGCTAATCATGAGAGCAAGTTATTACTGGTTGATCCTCGAGAGAGACTGCATCAATTATGCCCAAAAATGCCATAAGTGTCAAATCTATGCAAACAAGATCAATGTCCCTTCAATGCCACTTCATGTTATGATAGCCCCATGGCCCTTCTCCATATAGGGCATGGATGTGATCCGACCAATCATCCCTAAAGCTCCCAATGGGCATCGTTTTATCTTTATAGTGACCGACTATTTCACCAAATGGGTGAAGGCTGCCTCGTATGATAATGTCACTAGATCGACCATCTATAAGTTTGTCAAGCAGGATGTCATCTGTAGATATGGCCTCTCAGACCAAATCATCACAAACAATGCAAGCAACTTAAATAATAAAGTGATGCAAGTGGTCTGCTCACAATTCAAGATCCAGCATCATAATTTTGTCCCGTATCACCTAAAGATGAATGAGGCAGTCGAGGTAGATAATAAAAACATTGAAAGAATAGTTGAGAAAATGGCCAAGACTTACAAAGACTAGCATGTGAAGCTATTCTTTGCACTTCATTCCTATCAAACCTCAGTCTGCACTTCCATAAGTGCTACCCCATTTTCTCTTGTCTATGGTATGGAAGCTGTATTACCTATCAAAGTTTAGATCCCTTATCTCAAAGTCTTAATGGAAACCAAACTTGAAGAAGCTGAATGGGTCAAGAATAGGTATGACCAAATTAACCTCATCCAAGAAAATTTCATGAAAGCCATTTGCCATGGTCAAATGTATCAAGACGCATAATTTGAGCCCATGACAAAAAGATGTGCCCATGACAATTTCACCCAAGTGAATTGGTATCGAAAAAGATCCTCCAAATTCATAAAGATGCACTAGGTAAATGGACCCTTAATTAGGAAGGACCTTATGTTTTGAAGTATGCCTTCTTCAGAGAAGCCTAAATCTTGTCAGAAATGGATGACAATGTCTTACCTAACCTAGTCAACTCAGATTTATCGAGAAATATTACACGTAGAGGGTGAAAACCTGAAGAGGTGTTCTTTAAAAAAAGCAACAAAAAAACAAACAATAAAAAAAAAGCAAAAAATAAAAAAATAAAAAAAAACAAAAAGAGGTCCAAATTAAAATCCAAAAAGGGCATCTGGGTAGCTAACCTGACTATAGTTGAAAATGTGTAAGGGCAACTTAAGAAGATCAATTTTTATAGGGCTAAACTGAGAGTACCTACAGGACAATACAAAGCAATCCTAGAGATCTTCCTAAAATCAGCTCATACTAGTCATATTTATTGTTCGAGAAAGATCCTAAAATTTACCTAAGGAACATTCATCTCATGATTCTCAGAGGCATCTTTCGCCCAAAAAGATAATATTTCTTACCATCGAATCACCTGTTTGTCAGATAGTAAACTAAGTTGTATCTTTTTGTTGTCACGAATGAATATTACCTTGTTTCTTTTAACCCTTATACAATTCACATTGCACTTGTCATTTAACTGATAATATTTGATAATCAATTGAAATATGCATCATGACATCTCGATATTACATTAAAAGGAAAATATGTATAAGGAACTTTGCTTAGCCCTGATCATTAAGATCATGCACTATTCACATCTAAACACGTACTCAGCATGACTATACACTAAACCATTTCTTGCTTTCATAAGCATATCTCAAGAAAAACCATTTTAAGCTAACCAAAAATTGACCCATGCATTCTATCAGAATCCTATCGAAACCAGAGACATCAACCTAATCAGCTAAATAGTCTATAATTGTTGACAATGCCTTCCACTTTTCAAGAAGATGATTGAGCCTCTCGAATCAGGAAATGCAACAATCTAAATTATTAAGAATAAATTTTTTGTCGTATCCCCAATAGAGCCAAGATAACCTATAATCTCTAGCAAGATCAAGAAAATTCTCATCCATAGTTACAACAAAGATGAATCGCCATCTCTATGAGAGTCTAAAAGACGTTTAAGAAAAACTGCAGCTATTTCTGATATTAGACGTCACATCATGTAATCATGATAGCATTCCACATCATGCATTCACATTACCATCACCCATTATGACTTTTGCAATGTTACTTCAAGCCAGGTTCACCAAACCTCTAAGGATTCCCTCGTAAAAACTTTAAGCTTCGTAAACTAAGCGTTATTCATAAGGCACCTATTACGAAACCTTCTTAAGCCCACAAGCTAGTGGCACATTTCCAAAAGCCTATAAATTAGTGGCACCCCTTTAAAGCCCACAAGTTAGTGGCACCCTCTTCAAAGCCCATAAGTTAGTGGTACCCTCTTCAAAGCCCACAAGCTAGTGGCAAATTTCTAAAAGTCTACAAGTTAGTGGCACCCTTTTCAAGGCCCACATGTTAGTGGCACCCCTTCACAGCCCACAAGTTATGGCACTTTTTTCAAAGCCCATAAGTCAGTGGCACCCTTTTCAAAGTCTATAAGTCAGTGGCACCCCTTCAAAGCCCATCAGTGGTGGCACAATTTTAAAAGCCCACACAAGTTGGTGGCACCTAAGTAAAAGCCCACATGAGTTGGTGGCACCCAAGTCTTAGTCAAAGCCCATACAAGCTGTCGGCACTTGAGTTAAAGCCCACACAAGCTGGTGGCACTTAGTCTAACTTAAGCCTATACAAGCTGGGGGCACATAGTTTAAGTCAAAGCCTGCACAAGTTGGCGGCACTCGAGTCAAAGCCCATATGAGCTGGTGGCAGCCAAGTTAAAGCCAAAGCTCGCACAAGTTGGTAGCACCCGAGTCAAAGTCCATATAAGCTGGTGGCATCTAAGTCTAAGTTAAAGCTTGCACAAGCTAGTGACATTCAAATCAAAGCTCACACGAGCTAGTGGCACCCAAGTTTAAGTCAAAGCTCACACAAGTTGATGACACCCACATAAAAAATCCTCGATTCTCTGTACTTACCTAAGAGGGTCAAACCTTAGAAAACCTAACACCCTAATATTCTAGGAAATGTCATTCTACCACGAACAAAATAGTGTTTATTCCTCTTTGCACTATTCTTAATTCTCAACAATGGTTAAAAACGGATAGCTGTAGACACTTTATTTTGTTCGGGATAATTTTTAACAATCTAAGGCACCGACGTGAGAGGGGGCAATGATCAAAAACTTGATTTTAACTCATTTCTTTGCATAAAAAAGATCAAAACCCATATCAAATTATGAATTTAGACTTTTGAATTAATTAAAATATTTTTTTTGAAGTCTAAATTAGATAAAAGAGGTTAATGTCACATGATCACCGTACTTCTCCTTAGTTTGTTGACCAAGATCACCATCAGCCACCCTATGTCCATCACATTGGCAGTAAGTTGCTGCCTATAGCCACTCTATAGCCACCAAGCTGACATCACTTTGTCTCCATTGAGAAATAACCAAAAGCACCTGTAATTTGGCTCTAAACAAAAAACACTGTTAGCTACGAAGGGCTTGGTTTGATAGAGGGAGCTGTTCGACTCTCGTACCATGCCTCTTGCTCGTTGAGACCTCTAGAGCATCCGATTACTGATTCTTAAACTGACACAAAGGAGATAGAAGAACATCTTTACACTGTATTCGTGACAGAAGGGCTTTGTGCAAGTGAAGAAGAAGCAAAGAATGTAAGGCTTAGACCTTGCGTATACTGCTCCTCCTTTGGGTAGCTCTCTCTTCAAGCACTCTTGCCCCCAATTCAC
>JBBYHO010000020.1:6520949-6555010 GCA_038382025.1 Adansonia gregorii | reverse complement strand
TATTATTATTATTATTATTATTATTATTATTATTATTGTTATTTCAAGTAATGATAATTAGAATATGATAATTGTTTAACAAAATAATAAGATAAATTAAAAAATGTAAAAGCAATAATAGATAATACCATATCAAAAATGAATCAAATATTAAATATTGAATATCAATAATATATATAATTTAATTAAGTATTAAAATTTTAATTTATATTTTATATATGATTAAATTTGCTTATGGGTTGGGCCAGCTGTGGCTTGTATTTTTTAAAATCTCAAGTGCAGGCCATCATTTAATGTGCCTAAACCTGCCTGTTTAAGCTAGAATTATTGTTCATTATATTAAATAAAATATATTTTATTTTAATTTAAAATAAATGTTTCAAGTCGAATTGGGCTAGTCTAAAACCAAAATATGAAAACCTAAGCCCAGGCCCAATTGGGTTAAGTGGATAGCTCGATCCTTGAGTAGGTCTATATATGATAAAATAATAATTTATCGAAAAATAAATCATATCATGAGCTTTGAAAGTATTGTCAATAAAATATATCATCAATTTATCATTTTTTTTAATTTAATTAGTTAAATTCATTAAATATTAACAGTTTATGCATGTTAGTAATAAAATTTTAAATACTTCTTTGAATAATAATATATTATTATTATTATTATTATTTTAAGTAATGATAATAATTAGAGTTTGATAACAATATAATAAAGTAATAAAATAATTAAAAAATATTAAAGCCATAATAGATAATACCATATCAAAAATGAAAAAAATCACATGTTAAACTAGCAACTAGACCTGCCCATGAGTCAGACGACATGTCCATAGGCCAGACAGCTTGTCCAACACAATAGGCCTGGCACGATCAAGCCTAGGTCTTAGATTTGAAGTTTCAAGTATGCTCAACCTAAAGTAGTATTTTTTAAATAAAATAATATATTTTATTTAAATTTAATTATAAAATATGTAAATATTAATATAAAAATAACTTTTTAATATTATGAATAATGATTTGTACTTAAATGGGTTGGTTAGGACAAATTCGGCCTGTTTAAAATTCAAAAATTTTTCGAGCCATGGATAGGCCCATAGAACCGAACTAAGATTTTTTTCGGGCCAGACGAGGCCAAATTCGTGCCTAGCTTAGAATTTAAAATTACGTAAAAGTAATTACATTTAACATAAAATAAAAAAATAATGTAAAATATACTTAAACCCGAACTCGAATTGAACATGAACCCGAATTAGCTCGAACCCGAACCCGAAATGACCCGTCTCGAACTCGTCCGAACCTGCTCAATTGCTACCTCTATAATTGCCACCTCAGTACCTAGGAAGTACTTCAATCTTCCCAATTGCTTGGTCTCAAACTCCTTAGTCAAACACTGCTTTAGGGATTCTCTTTCAAGTTCATCATTCCCAGTCGCTATTATGTCATCCACATACACTAATAATGCAGTAACTTCCCCTATTTTCTAATGCTTCACAAATAAAGTGTGATCCCCTTGACCCTGTCTATATCAATTAGCTAGCGTTACCTTTGCAAATCTGCCAAACCAGGCCATTGGTGATTGTTTAAGGCCATACAGTGCTTTCTGTTGTTTACATGCCTTCCCTTTTGCTAAGTCTCTCTAAACCCAGGTGGAATGTCTGTATAAATTTCCTCCTCTAAGTTGCCGTGAAGAAATGCATTTTTGACACCAAATTGTTGTACATCCCAGTTTAGATTAGCTGCTATCGACAATAGGACCCTCACTATTTTCATTTTTGCAGTCGGGGCAAAGGTTTCTTGGTAATCTATCCCATAGGTTGAGTGTATCCCTTAGCTACCAACTTAGCTTTATACCTCTCCAGCTCCCCGTTTGCCTTATACTTAACTGAAAATATCCATTTACACCCCACTGGTTTTTTTTTTTTTTTCCCTTTTTGCAGTTCTACAATTTCCCAAGTCTTGTTTTTTCCAGGGCTTCCATTTCCACTCTCATGGCTTTTCTCCTTTAATCTTTGGATAATGCTTCGGATAAGGTCTTAGGAACTGAAATAGTATTGAGGCTTACAAGGAATGCATTATGAGAGGGAGAAAATCTCATAGGACATAAAATTTGACAATGTATATAATGGATGCTTAGTGCATTTCCTCGGGGTTTTTTTTTTTTTTTTTCTTCTAAGAGCAATTGGTAAATAGAGGACTCATGAATTAAGTAGCCAGATAAGAGATAGTTAGAATAATCCCTAGCATTATCAGATCTAATCCTATTTATTTTCACCCCAAACTGGTTTTGGACCGTAGTATTGAAGTTGGACAGAACAGTACTTACATCAGATCTGTGTTTTAACAAAAAAATTCCAAGTGATCCTAGAACAGTCATAAATAAATTACACAAACCATCTCAAACCAGTTGTAGAAGGGTTCTAAATATCAGTATGTATCAGCTGAAAAGGTGTTGAAGTCCTTTTATGGCTAATAGGAAAATATATACGCTTATGTTTAGCAAACTCACACATATCACAATGAAAACTGCCAATGTTTATTACTTTAAACAAAGAAGAGAACATAGTTTGCAATGTGCTAAATAAAGGGTGACCAAGCCTATAGTGATAGAGCCAAATAACCTCTGTATTGGAGGAAGACAGAACTGATCTCAATTTGCTGCTGGTTTCAAGGTAGTAGAGTCCGTTCCTTTCCTTAGCAAGTCCAATCTTCTTCCCTGTGATCCGATCCTGAAATACACAGTGGGTAGGATAGAATACAACATCACAATTCAGATCATGAGTTATTTTTTGGACAGATATTAAATTAGTAGATAACTAAGGAGGATGGAGAACATTTTTAATAACAAACTCAGGAGTGACTTGAACTTCTCCTAAGCCTGCTAGGGTGGTAAATGATCCATCTGCAACTATAATTTTTCTGTCACTAGGACAAGGTGTGTAGGTACTAAAAATGAAGGTGAGTCAAATGGTCTGTGGCTTCTGAATCAATGATCCAGGAGTCAGGATTAACCTTATCCGAAGCATTTAGATTACAAAGAAGAGTGGACTTACTTTGAGAGCGCTAAGGTGCAGGCTCCACTGGCTTTGGACTTCCCCAGGGCCTCTAGCACTTCTCTAAGTTTTTCAACCTCTTCCTTGTTGAAATTCCTTGTTCCTCTTGTTCTGAAATTGAGTCTGATTGAGATATAGTGTGGTGTACCTGAGTCTGCCCTTTCTTCTGCCTTTATAACCCCAATCCTGACTTGCAATATTTGGTTTTCCATTCAACTTCCAGCACCTTTCTTTGGTATGCCTCGGCTTTTTGCAATAGGTACACCAGAGAGATTCTTTGTTATCCTTTTCTGAAGGTTTTGAAAATCTGGGCAGTTCTGTTTTTCCACCATGCTGTACTGATGCTGATACTGTTTTTATCACCATAGCTCATCCTTCTTGACTCTCCAACATAACCCCTCTATGACTTTCTTCTGCCCGCACTAAGGAAATAGTCTCGTTAAGGGATGGTACCTCTTCCTTGCTGAGAATTTGGACTCTAACTTTGTCAAACTCAATGTTGAGTCCAGCTAGAAAATTATACACCCTGTCCTTTTCAATGAAAGTCTTTAACATTGCAGCATCTTCTGAGCATTTGGTCTGAATACATCTTTAATGATCTAGTTCCTGCCACAAAGTCTAATGAATTTGCAAATTCAATTACTGATTTGTTTCCCTGCTTTATTGCACTAGTTTTCACCTTGATCTTGTATACTTGGATTGGATCTCAGGCCTGTGAATAAGTTTGCCTGACCGTTTCCCAAATTTCCTTAGCAGTTGATAGGAACATATATGTATTACTAATTTCAGGACTCATAGAATTCCATAGCCATGACATGATCATGGAGTCTGTTTCATCCGTTGGTGCAAATTTCGGGTCTGCTTGTTCTGGACCGTACCCAGCAAATGGCTAACCTTCCCTTTTCCTTTAAGATAGGGTTGGACAAACTGTGCCCACTTTAGGTAATTTTTTCCCGTTAGCCAATAGGCTACCTGGATGCTTTGTAGATCTCCAGGTGAGTTTATAATAGTTTCTCCAGCAGCAGGCATCTTAGGTTCTGACATGGCAAATTTGAGAGGTAAAAATTGGGTTTTCAAGGGTCTGGCAATGAAGGCCTAAAGGAGGCTGAAAAAAAAAAAAAAAAAAAAAGAGAGATAGGTAACAGTGGCTAGGGGAAGGAACTGCCACTGTTAAGGCAATTAAGGCCAAAAAGAAAACAAGTCAACTAAAAACAGTCTCTGTTACCTGCTGGAAAACTGAACCAGGAAAAATTATATTCCTCATTGTTTACAAGTCATCTCCTTAGGGACTTTTATACAAGCAGTCTTAGGCTTTAGTAACCTAGATAAAAAAGGAAACTAACTAAAAATCCTAAGTTAATCTCTATCTACATTTAGGTTAATCTGCAACCTCTATCTACACTTATATCTATCTATATTTTAGGATTAGTCTTATCTCTTTCTTCTAACAGATTTGGGTAATCTACAAACCGGCTCCACAAACTTTGATTTCTACCAACCGGCTCCACAGATTTGGGTAATCTACAAACTGTTGGACTTTTCAATAAATTTTTGTTGACCTCTGAACTTTGATTTCTACCAACCGGCTCCACAAACTTCATATGTAATAAATCCAGTACTTCCACTATTTGTTTGTGTAAAAGATAGACAGAGAATTACTTTCTTTGTCGCATAACTCTTTTAGGCATTGGTTTTTTTGGCTGAATCTGAAATGGCCCAACCTGTCTTCTGTCTCTCAGTTTCTGCCTACTGTTTCAATAAGTTGTTGCCAGCCTCCACTCTGAATGTGTTCTCTCTCCTCTTTTGGCCTCTGGAAGAAACCTGAATGCCATCACCTCTTTGTCCCCAACATCTCAATCTCTCCCACCCTCAAATCAACATAACTAATTATGTTAAGTGGCATGTAATGAATTTTGGTTGAAGATATAAGAAAGTTTGGTCAAATTAAATGTGACCGAGTCTACTGGTTTGACTTGCTAAGTAGATTCACTTATAGTCCATCCGCATCCTCTAATGAGGATTTTGTATTTCTAAGATTCAGCTTATTCTACTGACAATCATTACTATGGTAAGCCTTGGCTTTGATTCATTCAAAAATTGAGAGGGTGTGTAAGTTGATCATATCAAGGGGCAAAAACAAGAATGCTGAACAGTTTGGAGAGATTTTAAGATGCGTGGGAGCCATTGAGATGAAGTAAATAACTACTTAGCCCCAGAAAGTTTAGGTTACTCCATTTCCTTATGACTGTGATGAGCAATTTACCAATAAGAAAGAAAGATAGCGTCTTAGTCTCTATATAGGTTAAATCCAGATGAAGTGTTAGCAGGCTCCCTGTGGCTCATCTAATTAGTTTGTCAACTTTTCATGCCCTTTTTCTTGTTGTTTTATGTTCTTTCCAGTTGCCATGAAGGTCTTCCGTAGATTTTTGAATGCATTTTTTCCCTATTTAGGACTGATAAAGGACAAGCACTGAAGGCATCTTATATCCATTCTGTCAACCCCTTCACTTCTGTTGCTGCTGAAATGACCCATAGATTTTCCACCTATGAAAACAATTTCTCCATTGGAAGTTCCCATGCTGTGGATCCTTTTACCGTGGTAAAAACCCGGTTCTCTGACAATGGGAGGGTTGCAATGCTATGCCAACGTGAATGGAGGCCCAAGTCACTCATAACTATTTCAGCAGAGTATGACTCAAAGGCCATAAATGCATCCACTAAGATGGGGCTCGCCCTTGCTCTCAAGCCTTGACTGGGAAGACCGGAAGATCACATTTTGAATTCCATATTTTAAATTTTGGTAAGTTTTTTTTCCCCGAAACCTTGGGAAGAGCTGTTATTCACCCAGATTATTTGTATTGAAAGATTAAAAGAAAAAAGATGAGTTGATGAATATTTTCACAACATTGTTGGGAACTTGAACCCGATTTTGCAGAATTTTATAATGATTAGAGCACAGCTGATGTTCATTTTGTATGGAAGGGGTTTTCTACCCTAATTTTCTAGTATTGAGATTCTCAGATTTGTGGCATTTTTTCACCTTCCTTTGTCAACAATGCCTTTGCCTGTTCCAAGTTGAGGGACAAATTCGACTTTGCCTCGAAGTTTCTTATTTAAGCACTGTCTTCCTTGAACACTAACAGTTTGATTTCCATTCTCAATCCATCTTTAAAGTGCAGTGAATACTAGCCACTGAAAAGCAATGGGAAGGGTGAAGGAACAGTAGGATGCTTGAATAAAAAATTGGTGATTTACTTATTTATTCACGGTTTTACAATTCAATTTTTTTATGTTGCTTTTTTTGGTCGAATTACATGAGAGATCCTTATAGTATATCATTAAGTGTAATATATCTTTGTGGTAAAAAGTTGATTGGTTTAGTTTTTTATAGTTTTTAAAATTGAAGCAAAAAGGTAAGCTCAATAATTGGGTAAGGTTTGCTGTGAAAAAACATGATTTTTTTTTTTTTTTTGTAGCCAAGTCATCTAAAAATAATGTAATTTATTTGTGTTAAGCCAGCATTAACTTTACACATGACCATTTTAACATAACTCAATTGTTATGCTAGCTTTTTTCATGCTCTACTTAAATATTTAAAATATAAGGTTTAAATTATTGAGGTTTTTTTAGTACAAAAACTAATTTGCACTAAATAGAATGGTACATTCGTACAAGGATTTTCCAAGTATTTTGACCTTTATTTTTGAAACCATAAATTTGTAGATAATTGGAAAGAATAGATGTGTTCGTAAGTCATATCGGATCATAGTTTGAAATTTTTTTGTTTTTTTATTTTCTTACTTAAACCTAATCAACTTAGGCCAATTGGCTTAAAAATTTATTTTACTTTTTAAAATAATAATAAAAAATTATTTTTATTTTAAATAATTATAATTAATTTTTATTATTCAAATAATAATTTTTTGATCAATATTCAAATAATAATTAAAGTTAAACTAAATTGATTTGAATTAAGAAAACACGTACAAGTTAGACCAGTTAGACTAAACGTAAAAGATTAGAGTAAGCATTTTGGCTGACCCATTTATGGGTAAAAGATTACAGTAAGCATTCTGACCGACCCGTAAATAGGGAAAGGAAACTTTATTTGGAATTTACTTAAAAGTCTTCTACAGTGGCGACTGGGTTTTGTTAATTTCAGCAGCAGCTGGAGAAGAGTCACTCTCTACAATCAAAATATCATTAATTAGGAAGTGGTAATTGGAAATGCTAAAGAATTTTTTTAATAAATTTTATTAATGAGTATTTTTACGAATTCTTTAAAGTTAATCAATATATTATTTATAATAATAATAGTTTTATATTAAATACAGTAGTTGATAATTTTATTCTAAATTTTCAATTAATAATAATAATCATCATCTTAAAGAGTATATTTTTTAATTCACATCTACTCATTTAATTTGTAGAAGGCCTCACTGAGCTTGGTAGTTGAAACGAATGTTACATACACATATATCTGCTTTCAGTTCTTGATGTGTAATTTGATTTTGTGGCAAATTTAGCAACCTATCAGTTGCTCAAATACAAACTCTAATAATGCAAAGTGTTAGAAGAACAAAATAAATGAGTTGAATTCATTATTATTAAACAAAAATAATCCAACAGCACTACATGGAAGTAAAAGCCAATTCATTCTAATTGGGTTGAATCCAAAATAGGTCTAAAGATATGAGTATCATTAAAATGCACCCAAACATAATAGGCACCTATAAAATGCACCTAAACATAATAGGCATCTATCGACATGAAAGGCATATACTGCAAAAGATATGCTATTCTTCTAAGGTTATAGGTTTGCAGCCATTACACCTCTGTACCTCTACGAATGATGCTACTTTCCCCCATCATCCCCGGCATCGTAGAGACTTTTGCACCGTTAAGGAGTTTCCAAGCTAAGGCTACTTTTGGATTGCAACGCACTTCTAGTGAAACGATCATCTGTTGGGACGATCTGCTTTAATGCAGTTGCAATCATTTCAGTTACACTGGGCACACAAAATCTTCTTTGAATCTTTTAACAGTTTAGTGGAAGTTATTACTCCATCGGTGGAAACATTTTTCTTTTCATTTTTACCTTTTTTTCTTTTGTTTTTATCACTTTTTGATAAATATTTAATTATATAAGTCGTAAATATATTGATATTCTTGATTTTTTATTTTTATGTATATATTTTTTAATTTTCATTCAAAATTTTTCAAATTATTTATATATTTTTAGTAGTTCTCTTAAATTTAGACCGTACCAATATTTTTAGAGAATAAATTTTTTAAAATTTTAAAATATTAAATAAAATTAAAATATTATAAAATACACAAAAGATAATAAATACTTAAGATATTATTTTACTAGGATTTAATTTGGGTAAATATATATTATTATTAATTATATACAAATTTTAATCTAATATATTTAAATGTTCATTTTCTTTTCACTATAATTCACTTTACTGACATCGCTGCAATAGAATTCAAACACATATCACATTATCGACTTCAATCTGACATTTAAAATAATTAATCTCACTATCACCTCTGATTTCAATATCACCGGAGTTAATCTCACTACTTATCCAAACAGACCCTAAGTTCGGATGAAATCAATTTAAGTTCAAATTTCAGATTTGGGTTATTTTATATTTGAGTTATTTTAATTTCAGGTTATGCTAGTTTCAAATTATATCAAACTCGATCTCTTTTAGTCTTTTTGATTCAAGTTACCTCATGCTTAGATTTGGACAAATTCTGTCATTTTTTTTAATATTGTGCCGTAAAGATTATATTTTTCCCTTTTAATTTCACATTTTGAGGACATAGCAAAAGTGGAGATTTACTAATTTATTATCTACTAAAATTTGTAATATTTAATTAATATTGAAACATTATGTTGGCCAAGAAAAATATAAAACAAAAGTTTTTTCATAAAATCAACATGTTGAACTTTCATTTGAATGGAAGGTTTACCTACATTAAAATATAAATTATATGTACTAAAAGGGTCATTGTAAAATCATGACAAATTATAAATGTTCCATGATCATCTACAAAACCTTTTAACATATTGAATAGATTAGGTGGGATTTTCATGATTATTTGATTTATGAGATAGAATTTTGGGTTTTTTTTTTTTTTTTTGTAGCCGTTCATATTGGATAATTTTATTTGAATTAGTTAAATAAACTTGCTAAGCCTTTTAACTTACCCAATATATT
The DNA here is from genome assembly GCA_038382025.1 of Adansonia gregorii. Taxonomy (NCBI): domain Eukaryota; kingdom Viridiplantae; phylum Streptophyta; class Magnoliopsida; order Malvales; family Malvaceae; genus Adansonia; species Adansonia gregorii. The sequence goes on along the minus strand of JBBYHO010000020.1, from coordinate 6,545,724 downwards.
AGTTGACATTTTTATGATATGTGAATATCAACAACAATTAATATGATCCTTCACTTCCCTTTTCATCCTATTTAATATTTATTTGACATAAATTTATTATTTTTTTTCGAAATGTTTGAAGCAATTTATTTATAAAATTAAAATTTTTTTATGCTCATATTATCTCAATATCCTTACGAGTTACAAATACAAAATATAATTGATTTTTTGCTAAAGTTAGTATTTTACCTCATATATTAAATTTTAACAGTTGATTAAAAATAAAATAAAATATTAAAATAAAATTAATAATTAAAGTTTTGTTCTATAAAATATTAATAAATTTTGATTCTATCATTCATGGTTTTAGTGTTAAATTCAATTCATTATGAGTTTACAATAAGTAGGTCTTCACTTGGTTGGTTGAAATTTAGATAATTTAAATTTTAAATTTTAAATTTTAATTATTTTGAGCTCATATTATTTTGAATTCAAATCTTTTAAAATTTTTTAATAAAACCGAGCTTGTTTTGTTTCACCTCTAAATTTTTCCAGACAAATCTTTAAGTTTCACTATCAATTCATTTGCTCTAACATTGAGCTTAGACAAACAAGTTTCACCCTCCAATTTTCACTGGTTTGTGACTATGGGTGATGCAACCACAAGTCAGAAATCTCCCAGCACTGCCCCTCCAAAGGGTCCAATTAACAACTGGACCTTGCGATAGGGGATACAACCCCTATTTGTCTCTCTTGGTTTTTCTTTTTACAATTTTCTTTTATTTATTTTTAAAAAATTATTATTTATTTTTTAAAATTATTTTAATTTATTTTAGTAATTAATCTTTTACATAAATATATTTTAATAATGTGAAATAAGTATATTTTTAATTATTATTCGATATAAATATAATTTTAATATTTATTTTATTATTTAATATACATATAATTTTTATAATTTTTAAATATTCACTATTTATATACATTTCAATTTAATATCATTAGTGATTATTTTTTTTACCACTATAATTCAACTCTCAACCATAGTTATATTTAAATAGAAACATATATCATATTTTTGATTTTATATAATATTCAACTTTAAATTATAATAACCAATCTCATTAAAATTAATCTTGTTGCTATCCGAATGAACTCATTATTTACCCTTCTCTCTCTCTAACTCCGATCATGACTCCACCGAAGTAATTAGTAGTAGAAATAATACTGTAAAGAAAAAGAAAAAGAAAAAGAAAAAGAAAAAGAAAAAGAAAGTAGCCGATGTAAAAGGACCAAGTAGGGTGGTGGCCTAGTCCTCGCTGAAGAGCCTCTGTAATTTAACAGTGATAGTGTGAGACAGCATTGTTTGGTTTAAGTGGGATTCCCACTGTTCCTTCAAAATTCTCTCTCCCACTGCCATTCTGTATCTGCAACCATTTTTTTTCCTGGTTTGCATGAATGTGATTCCGTACGGCCATACTGAAATTTTAACACACGAAAAGAGAGCTGAGTGACAGACAGGTAGAAAAGAAAGGGAGTTTGCTTTGTGGGTTTGGTTTTACTTATTGGGTGAGCTTTACTTGTAGGCATTCTGGCTTATTCTTAAGCATGCTGCATGCATTGCAGCTGACTAAATGATGCATGCAAAAGGGTCAGATAAACAAACCCAAGAAGGATTCTCTTTTGATAAAACTATGGAAGCCTCTCACTTTCTGCCTCTTCCTCTCATCCGTCACTCTATATTACTTTGCATTCAAGTATTTATCGGATGCAAATGTCAAATATAAATTTTTTTTTAAAAAAATAAAGAGACAGGTAACATAACACTCAATTATCCAAACCAATCCAAAGCAGAAAAGCAAAAAACAAAAATTATCGATGGGTTAGATTCTTATTTCTTCTCCTCATCATCTGGTCTTATTTTACCCCTAATATTTAATTCTTTATTAGGGAGGTGGTTAATGGACAGTCGGTTCAATGTCCCTGCAAAGGGACTGTTAGCGTTCGGTCATTAAGATGAAAAATAAATGGGACAGTAAATTGAGGTGGTCCTAATAAAACAACAGTACTACCGCTGGTAAATACTTTCTTTCATCTAATTTCCCTCCTCATCTTTTATCACTCTGTTCTGTACAATATCAAATCTTTAGTCCTTTCTTGTGAGTCAAAGAGATGAAATAATGAGTAGTGCACAAGCAAAAGTCATGTGAGTATTAAAATCAAAGTGGATTGTAATTGGATTGAAGATCGTAGATTGAACAGATCATGTAGAGAGGGTTGTTTCTTGCAGTGTTGCTCTTTTCGACCATGTGCTTCGTTCCAGTTTATTAATTCAAAGAGGGGGGAGTTTTTTTAAAAAAAGGTTTCACCAAATCCTTAAGTCTTTCATATTGTCGCCTGATTACTGATGGATGATGCAACTGTAAAGGAGGCCACATCCACTCTCAGGGCGGGACGGGCTGATTCCTGAGTGCACGCAAGGTTAAAATGTCATGTTCCACAGCTGTCTTGATTCGAGATTTGCACTGTAAAGTCCAAAACCGGGATATCATTAACATCATTAACATCATCATTAACATCATTAAGATTTAATGTTAAAGTAGTCCCTAATTGGTTTTCCAATTAAGGGCAAATTTGTTATCAACATGAAATTGAGGGCTGGTTATTTTCCAGTCCTCATTTATTTATTTTTTTACTTAGTATAAAGAGTTGTATTTATGTTATTTTTATTATATATTTATATAAATTTTAAAATATTAATAATTTATTTTATGTGTTATGTTCATATATTTGTGTTATGTTCATATTATTTTTATAATTATGCCGTGTTTTACTTAATTGTCTCGTGTTCATGACATGTCAAAATTTATCTATAATACTCTAAATATGATTATAACATGAAAAATAATACAAATACAACATTTGATAATCTTAAAATTAAAATAGTTTTGTCAAACGTAGCAAATAATAGGGGTAACTTCTATCTTAAGTTACAAGATATATGCAATCTCATAGTCCATATGAGTTATTTCTCCAACACTGTTTAATATATTATTTTTAATTAATAAAACATAAAACATAAAAATCATTGAACTAAATAATTTACTTTAACTTTAATATAAAATGTAAAAAAAAAACAATTAAGATAAAATTTATCTACATTTTGTGAATATTGCTTAGTTTTTGCCGATCAATTAAATAAAAATAAAATTAAAGGTATAATGTAATTAAATGATAATTAATTGTTGTACACATATACATTTCTTTTAAAATTCATCGGTGGTTAGACTTACACTTACACTAAACCCTATTAAATTATTTTACAAAATAATTATAACGTAGAACTATATTTATAATTATCTAATTTTGTAAAGTTATTTTTAAAATTGTTACAGATTTTGAGACTGTTGTGCATCCATTCATGTTAGTATTATTATTTCGTATTATATTTTATTCTAACTATTTATGTGTTGAGTCCAAAATTGTTAAGTTTAATATGCATTATTAAAATAACTATCAATTTGATGTCATAATCATTTTATATAAATATTAATATGTTTGTATATTTGTGTTATGATATATTATTTTTTAGTTTAGTGTCATATTTTAGTTATTTTCAAGTCGTATTCATATGTGACACTTTTTAAATAACTCTCAATTTTATGTCATGTGTTATATATTAATTGATTCTTTATTTTTTTTTTTAAATAAGGTTATATTAATTTTTAGTTTTTATATTATTGAATAAAAGTTGTTATATTGATAAATTGTTGGTAAAAAATAAAATATTGAATAATAATATGAGATGGTATAATGTAAGTAAATTTTTTTAAAAAAATTTTGAGTTAAATAAAAAAAATCAAATAGTAAAAAATATTAAATAATGTTATTAGTTATTAGATGAATTTTTAACTTTATATTTTAGTGTTTTTATTTCTTAATATAAATAAATGATAAATATAGATATATTTTAAAGAAATTAAATTTTAACATCATCTTAATTTTTTATATATAATAAATCAAATTGATGTCTTTGTATTGTATTTATATTATTTTATATATTTTTTAATTTAAAAATTATCTTCAAATAGATAATAAAATCGTAACGATATAAGAATTTAAACACTAATGAATTACAAAGAATATCTTGACCTATCAAGATAGACCCAATATCTAGAGTATTTTAAAGGATAGATCCAACACCTTCGAAAGCATTTAGAAGGTCTTGGAAGATAAAATCTACTCAGAATTCTAGAAATCTAAAGTAAAATGGTTCAGCAGCCAACAGTTTTCAGCTTATTAATAAAGCTCAAAAGTTTAAAGCTTTTAGGATTCTAGATATTTTATAGTTGATATATCTTAGCATTACACTTACAGAGAATCGTATAAAGAACCTCATTCTGTTATATATATATATTTGTTTGTTCCTTCGGTTCATTGGTGAATTCATTTTGCACAGATTGATTTGATTTTTCATGTCCGTGACAAAAGAAACTGAGGTATTTAATTAGCAGTACTTTGATTTGATTATCATACTGAAATGGATTTACCTTTATAATAATCATCTGTCTTATGCAGTTATATACAAAACTATCATATAAATCACAATTAGTTTAGTTTTGGGAAGGGAGGGTTGGGTTGGGTTGGGTTGATTGGCTTGGATAAAACCAAAATTTTAAATGTTATTAAAAGGGCCATCTCAGACGTTCTAGACGTGACAGGTTAAAAAGGCAATCTTTATTCTTTTAATTACTTGTTAACGGAATTATTACTAGTAGTAATTGCCATTTGGTGAAGGAAACTTATTTATGTTGGTTGTTTGGCAATTAATGACAGCCCATGTGAAGAAAAAAATCTTGCAATTTTGAGAAGCCAAAATTATTAACATAGCATCACATCTATATACGACTATAGTTGGTTGGATATTGACATGTGGGGCAGACGATAGGTGTGTCTTATTCTACTCTAAGTTTATCATAACCTTCAATCTATATACTAATATACTTGGTTGGATATCTAATATCTTCATTCAGTTTTTCTCGTTTTCTGTTCTGATTTGCTGTTTATCTGAGAGGTCAGCTAGGAATGAGTTTGTTTTGATTTAAATATAAATAATGGCTAAGTACATGCACTTATCTCTAGCTATTAGCTATTTAAAAAAAATAAAGAATTTGTTTCTAATACAATGTCAAATGAAATTTTTAAATTTTAATTTAAAGAAATTATCATATATTTTATTTTTTTATTTTAAAATCTGTTAATTCTGTTAGGTGAAATTTAAAAGTATTAATGTGGTACAATATATTTTTAGAGTGAATCCAGTTTTACCTTGTTCATTGTCTGTATTTGAGATGTTGAAAAAACATCATCTATCTCATTTCACAATCCTCAGTCCTTGAGGGCAGCAACTTAATTCAAAATGTTCATGATAGGCTATTATGGAGAAAAGCAAGTTGGTAGCCGACAAAAACAAAGTTACTACTGAAAGCCCCAAAGGCCAACAATCCTTTTTGTTTTTGTCTTTTTTCCGTCACCGTTTTGCTGCTTTTCCTTCTACTTATATCCCCAGCCAGCCAATATCTTCCCAATCTCAAACCCCTTTTCCTTCTGCTTTATTATTATTATTATTATTATTATTATTCCTCTCTCTCTCTCTCTCTCTCTCTCTCTCTCTCTCTCTCTCCCCCTCTCTCTTCAAGTTTTTCCAGTTTGAACGGTCTCCCACCCTCCATTCAAAACTTCGTCAACCTAGCAGATTAATAATAAAATCCTTCAAAACACCATGGTCCATTCCCTTACTTAACATAGAACCGTCATCTATAATAAAACCCTATTCCTCCCTAGGAAACACACACAAAACTCAGCTAAAAAAAAAAAAAAAAACAAACAAGCGCAATGAAAGAGTACTGGGCTTCTTTCGCTTCATTACTTGGTGTTTTGGCATTTTGCCAAAGCCTCCTCCAACTCATTTTCCCACCCGAACTCCGCTTTGTCTGTATCAAGTTCTTCAACCGGATCTTCCATTTGTTCTCTTGCTACTGCTACTTTGACATCACCGAGGTCGACGGCGTTAACACCAACGAACTCTATGGCGCTGTCCAACTCTATCTGAGTTCTTTTGTTTCCATAAACGGTAGCCGCTTGAGCCTGACTCGTGCTCTGAATTCAAGCACCATTACATTCGGTCTCTCTAACAATGAATGCATCGTTGATACTTTCAATGGTGTCACTGTGCTGTGGGAACACGTTGTGACTCAAAGGCAAGCCCAAACCTTTTCTTGGCGACCATTGCCTGAGGACAAGAGAGGGTTCACTCTCCGAGTCAAGAAGAGAGACAAGTCCTTGATTCTTGATTCCTACCTGGATTACATAATGGAAAAGGCTAATGACATCCGAAGGAAGAATCAAGACAGGCTGTTGTACACGAATTCACGTGGTGGGTCCTTGGATTCCAGGGGACACCCTTGGGAGTCCGTTCCATTTAAGCATCCGAGCACTTTCGACACATTGGCTATGCATCCTGACAAGAAGCAAGAGATAATGGATGATCTTAAGGATTTCGCCAACAGTCAATCCTTTTATCAGAAGACTGGGAGAGCCTGGAAAAGAGGTTACTTGCTGTACGGTCCTCCGGGGACAGGGAAATCCAGCATGATTGCAGCCATGGCAAATTACTTAAGCTATGATATCTATGATCTTGAATTGACTGAGGTCCATAATAATTCTGAGCTCAGGAAGCTGTTGATGAAAACAAGCTCCAAATCGATCATTGTGATTGAAGATATTGATTGTTCGATTAATTTGACTAACAGGAAGAAGAATAACAAAAATCCAGGCACAAGGAGCTACTCTGACACTGAAATGAGATGTGTGTCAGGTTCTGCATGCAGTGAGGATGGAGGAAATTCGATCACTCTTTCAGGGCTGTTGAATTTCACTGATGGGTTATGGTCATGTTGTGGAAGTGAAAGGATTTTTGTGTTCACGACAAACCACATCGAGAAGCTTGACCCTGCATTGCTCAGAAGTGGGAGGATGGATATGCATATTTACATGAGCTACTGTTCATATCCTGCATTGAAGATATTGTTGAAGAATTATTTGGGGTACGAGGAAAGTGATTTGGATTATGATGTTTTGAAGGAACTAGCTGAAGTAATTGACAAGGCAGAGACGACTCCAGCTGATATTAGTGAAGTTTTAATCAAGAACCGGAGCTACAAGCAAAACGCTGTCAGTGAACTGTTGGAGGCATTAAAGACTAGGGCAGACAAGAATTTGAAAAGTGGGAGTTTGAGGGAGAAACATTCAGATGATATGGAAGATGAAGAGCAGGAGAAAAGGGCTTTGGAGAGTCCTAAAGAAGGGTCTGAATTTGAAAACCCTTGCAAGAAAGAAGAAGAGGATGAAGATGAAATCAGATGAAACGGCAGTACCCAAAAGAAAAAAAAAATGAAGGTTACTTTGGTTGTTGTTATTTTTCTTCCCCCCTTTCTTCAGAAAAATTATATGTGAAAAATGCAAACTGTTCTTTGGAGTTTGGACTAACCAAAGATCTTCCAAACTTTGTTGGTGGAATGTGGGGAATGAAAAACTAGAGAGAACTGGGAAGAAAAACCAATGGTTGGGCTCCATATTACTCATGTTTAGTATGTCTATCTTATGAGCAGTTTAATACTGAAATTAATATTATATATAAGATTACTAGCAAGTGGGAGTGGTTGGCCATGTGGCATTTTTTTTTTGTTGTTCTTTCTGTTGTTTTTCTTTTGCACATACTTAGCACATGCTTCCATTGCAAAATCATCTTGGAGGAAATGCTATAGAAATAACCTTCAATCAAACATTGCAAATTGTAGGTGTTTGTATAGAATTGGAGTGCGCATGCCACATGAGCTGAGTAGCAGCTGCATGGCATGAGAACTGTTCATAATTTGGGGCATCATTGCCGATAAATTAAGAACAAAATCAACTTCATTCATTCTTCCCTTGTTCCAGACTATTTTAGTTCTAGGCTGCAAGCAGGGTTAACTATGGCCATTATTAATTAGTTACACATTCATTGATGGAAACTGCTGATGTTTATTCAACTAATTTAGCAAAATGAATTCCTCAATTCGCAGATGATGTGAAATCTCGAGGATGCCATAATCTTTCTTGTAAAGTCTATAAAAAGATAATCAAAATTTGCATGACCAATGAATGATTCTCTTTTATATTTCTGTATGACTGAATTCTTTATGGAGTTGGTTTAGTTGGAGCACTATTTACCAATCCAACGTATTATATTATTTCATTGGGATTAATTGTTGACTAAGCGAGTTTTTTCATAATTCGCATTGATGTTAAGAAAAAAGCAAACTCTACTATTGATAGTGAAAGGCTTTTGTTTTCTTCTTCTAACGCTTGACAATAATGTAATATCAAATCCTTCAATAGTTGAGTTATACAATGGCGCAATCAAGTTGAGGGTCTTTTCCTAATAAAAATCAATCATCTCGTTTCAAATTTGCAATAGTTTTTGAAGACAAATATAGGAATAGGACATGTCCCTCGCCTCTTGTTTCATCAGGTTTTCATAGGCTTGCTTTTGTTATTCTCGAAATTGTTTGAACTTACAGCATTGGTACTTTGCTTTAGGAAGTTGGGGTCCGTTGGAATGGCAACCTTTCCTCCAGGGAAAACAGCTTACCTGCTTGAAAGTTGAAAGTGACGTGGTTAATGGATAGGATTGGAGTCTTTATGGGGATAATTTGGGCAAAACACTGGGTGGAAAAGGTGAAACAATCGAAGGAGGACCAGATTTTGTGTTGGAAAAAAGTAGGATTTGAGTAACAAAAGCAACTATAAAGTCTTCTCTTACAATGAGCATAAGTTGACATTATCCATCTTGTTAAATTTGGCACTGAGTTGTAAAGGCATTGGGCTGTCAAGGCCTAGCATAAGCATAGATTTGGCCTGTGTCTAATGTCTTGACAGCTGACAACAACCCCTCCACCCGGAAACAGTTCTTCAAAATCATTTTTGCATGTAAATCATTGCCCTATGCTCTCTAAGCATATGCGAATCATGGAAAACAGAAATAACTAAGCACGGAAGCCTTTAGATTTATCTAGGTAGCCTGGACAAGCACCGAGGCCTTTAGATTTATCTTGGATGCATAGACAAGGACACGAGTACACCTGTACATATATCAGATCAAATCATAGCTCAATTTTTAAAAAAATTTTATTTAGATCTGACTTAAGTTTAATTGTCAATAATGTGTCCCTCACGAAAAAAGCATATTTTTTAACATAAATTTATCTTTTCAAGTGAGACTTTTTTTTTTTTGATGTGATAAGAGCGAGAAAATATAGATTCTTGGATCTTGATCATAAAAGGAGATTGTTGGATGAATTGCTTATTCAACTAGTCTTGGGTGGCCACTATGAAGTGGTCAACAATTAAAGTCGCTATTGATCATTTAGGCTAAGCATGATCGGATGTTTATTGAATTTGATATTCAGAGTTATGAAACTTAAAATATCGATTCTATAGTTTGCGTAATTTGGAGATTTGACGGTTAAGGTCAGGAGTTGATTACACATTGCTGTCAAATTTTTACCACGCAAGTACACGTATTGCAAAAAGTAATATAGTGATGAATAGAGTATCGTTCCCACAAAAAATTGTACTAAATTTGCTAAGTATTAAAATTAACACAATTTAATCTTATTCAAACAAATAATTAAAGGATTTCTAATTAAAATTAAAATTAAACTAAATTAACTAAATAGCAAAGAAATTTAAATGAAGTTTACTTAATCAATAATAAAAGCCTAGGATTATAATTTCTCTTAACACTTTAATTGAATTTGTTTTAACCTCTTAACTTGACTAATGATATTGAATTGTTAACCTAGGGTTCTAATTTATTTATAAGTATCTTTCAATAATCTTATAAAAAGATTTTTTTTAATTAATTTACTATATTCTTATTCAAATTGAATTAAAAGAAACTCATTAAGCCCTAGACTCTAACTTGGTTACATATGGTATGCTCATATATTTTTATCAACATGTAGATCAATAAGTCATTCAATCCAAGTCTAAACACAAAACTCCCCTTTCTAAGTTCATTAAGGTTACTAAATCAATCTAATTGGTGGCCAATCAACTAGAAGCATTAAAAACATTATTGAACAAACAACTCAATTATCATTAAATCAAGAAAATAAAAATAAAAATAAAAATAATCCAATCTACGTGTTGAGTTTCATTTTAATCCTAAAAATAAATTTAGCTTATATTGATTAAATAAAATACAAAACAATGAAGTTTCACTTTCATAAATATTACAATAAAGACAAAAAGGTTAAGGGAAAAGAGAAAACTAAGAGTTGTTAAGTCTCGATCTTCAACTTTTTCAATCTTTCTCTTTTTGCAAAATTTTGACAGCTTCTCTTCTTTGTTAAGAATAATAGCTTTAAAGTATCTAGGATGGATCTAAAACCTAAACATAAGAATCCTATTTATAGCCAAACCTTAAAATGGAAAGACTTGATTTGTATGTATTTTTGGAATTTTCCAACTTAGAACTACCTTACTTGCTTAAGTCTACTTTCCTTCTTCATTAAGTTGCTATACTTTTGGAAACTCCTTTGATTTTTGACTTACAAATATGGAAAGTATTTAAATAACTAAGTAATTAAAATATAAGAAAAATAAAATATTATTATATTAAAAACTACTAAATATTAATGAAATTTAAATAAAAATCTCTATAACTTGGCTAATTTAATATGCATAATAAGACTAAATAATTCTATTTAATAGAGTTATCACGCATAAAGAGTTACAAACCTCCTTGTAATGCCCGAATTTGATACCTTTCTAGCCATGTCTTAACTTAGTTTCAATTTCCTCAGTTTCGACTTGTCACTATTTAAATATAAACTCATTCTGTGCATGAATTTGAATAAAATAAACCTGGGTTTTAGAGAAAAACTTTAAATCACGTATACACCTTAGAAAGGTGGGAACATAGGGATGTTGATTAAAATGTTCTCTGGATATTATTTTTTAAAAATAGGATATTTCGTATCAAGCACTAGAGAGATACTGATAGAAAACATTGCTTTATAATTTTTGAAAAATGATTTTGAAAATATGGATGCAAGATGATTATCTTAAAGGTAATGTATTAGTAAGATGAAAAAGAAATAATATTGCACAAGGTAAACCATACAATACAACAAAAGGGAGAAATGAGGGATGATCGGAATGTATCTTGTAATTATCATTGATTATCTTGAAATAACCAAAATGATAATTTTGGAGACAAGCTTAGATTCACTGATTAATAAAGGCATGGAAACTAAGTTTGAATTTTGCAAAAGTCTAAAGTGATATGGGAGAGAGAAAATTTGTTTTTTTCTTGACAAGTTTTGAAAAAGGGGTTGGAGTATCCCCTTAGAAGTTGGGTTGGAGTATCCCCGAGGATAAAAAATTTAGTGATTTTTTTAAAGTTGAATGATATTTATGAAAATGGGTTAGAGTATTTCCTCGGAAGATGGGGTTGGAGTATACCTATATATGAAAACTTTGATGATTTAAAAGAAACAAACTCGAAAGATTTATCTTGACAAAGGTTTAGTGATTTCTTGATAAAATGATATTTTTGACAAATTTTTGCCAAAATAGGTGATTTTTTTATTAAAAAAAATTGATAAAAATAGAGGTGGCATAATGAAGATTGCTTATTCCTTGATCTGGGTCTATGATGTTAACGCACATATTTTGATTTGAAGGAATTAATCGGGGCCACTTAGAGACATTCGAATGCCTTGGAATAGGAATTCAAAAAAATCAATTAATTTTGACTAATGTTAAAAGTAGGGGATAGCATTATCCCCGTTTCCAAATTTATTTTGGGCAAATTAAGAGGTGTTAGGAGTTAAAGCGAGGTAACATTGGAACTGTGACTGGATAAGGTTTTGTAAAAATATTTAAAAAGTTCCAAAAAGTACTTTTCACGGTGGAAATAATTTTTGAAGTTGTGTCAATGCGACACTGACAGTATGTGAAAGAGAGAAGGTATGACAAATTTTGAAAAGTCATTGCCAACTGATTCAGAATTGGTAAATTGAGAACTATATGTTTTCGAAAAAAATCATAAACTCTTTAGGAAAAATATTTCAAAAATTAAGAAAAATCATTTAATGGAGCAAAATAACCCAAACAGAATGCAAATCACTAATTTCAGAGGTTTTAGATAGCATAGGTTCAAAAAATCATAAGTCCCTAATATAGAATGATCCAAGGGCAAACGAGATACTAATCCAAAGGTAATTCAATGCCCTTTCAAGACACAATATCCTAAAATTTTTTCAAAATGGTATAGGATTTGGAAATGATTTTTCAAGTCATGGTTATAGTGCTATCAGGGTAAAACAGAGGACTTTTTTAGTTTTGTTAGGTTTCTTTGGACTAAACTTGAGCCACAGACATCTTAATGTCTACGTTAGAAAAGAATAAATGAAATGGGCTTCACGAGCTTATCTACATAATCCTAAAGTAGTTTAGGAGGAAGAAACAACTCGTTGACCATGTTATAAACACAAAGACTTTAGGGAAAAGATCAAGACAAAAGCAACTTTGGACAATAAAAAGAGACATTTAATTTTTGACAACAAAATGTGCGGACTTAATAACTCTTGAATCCACACATAAACTTGATTTTTTCCCAAGATTGGAAGACCAATTAAGAAAAACCTTAAGTCGATGTTAATTATCATTTATTGAGGTTAGCGTGGGCTTAACTTGGGGGGTTTTAGAAAAATAAGTTTCTAACAGCAAACAAGCAAACATTTTGAAACGTGTTATGGACAAAATATGACATACATGAAAATTAGCATGGATAGCATGTTTAAACAAACAAAGATGACATTTTGAGATGGAAAGAAGCAAGAAAATGACAAATAAGATGCATGGAATACTAGCTTCATATATCTTGACAAATATATTATGAACCAAATATGCCATTCATGATAGTGAATTTAAACAGTATGTTTAGACAAGTAAAAATGGTATCTTGACATGTAAATGATGATAAAAATGAAAGAAAAAGACTAATAAGATGAAGCTAGCTTCATGAACAACATCAAGAGTTATGTCATGGATGATGGTATAAACATGTTTAAACAAGAAAAAGTTTGTTGGAAATTTTAAAACATTAAAACATGTTTTTTGGGCAAACTAAGCACATAAACATTGTAAAGCATGGTAAAAAAGTCAATATATCAACAAAAATCCTATGTCTAATACAAACAAAGCAATAAAATGCATAACAGTTTTAAGAATAGGATCATGGTCACTTGGATATGGTTCTCTAAAATGATAAAAATGATGATAAAATAAAATAAGATGAAAAAGAGATAGAAGTTACGTCAAGTGCTGTAAACCTTGCTTTAGCCCATAAGCAAAAAACTTGTTAACGTTGATCTTACATTTTCCCTTTTTTTTGCATTGATTAGCAAGAAAAAAGAGGCTAAAATGAGCTTAAAGGATGTGCTAACAATGAAGGGGGAGTTTGAGATGAAAAAAAGGTGGAATAAAGGGTTTTCAAAGGGTTTTTGGTGGTGGTTAAGAGGGGCTACGGGAATGAAAGGTTTTTTGAGAAGATGGTGGCTGAGAAGAGTTTTTGGAGGGTGTTTGAATGTGTTAGAAATAGTTTGAAATGTGTGTTCTTTTAGATGTCTATTCAGTTGAGAATGTTAGCCTTATATAACCATATGAATAATAAAGAATACAAGCAAAAAGCAAGGGCATTTGGGGATTTTAGTGCATGTACCTCATGTATTGACAAGATACCATGCCTAGTTGCCCACTAAATCCATTGGATGCATCAAGGCCATTTTTGATAGCTAAGTGTAGACATCTAATTTCATCTGGACCTTTTTTCTAGTAGTTTTAATTATCCAAAATTGAAAACTTAGTGGTCACCCCAATAGAAGCCGACTTTCGACAGGTAGACTATAAACTTTCAGGGCTACTTTAGTCATCCTTAAATGGCTATATCTATACGTTACAAAAAAGTGCCATGTTGAGGGTCAATCTCGAAAAAAAAACAAATATTGAAGAGAAAATTTTATTTTTAAATATTTTCTTAGCAAATTTTGGAAACTATTTTTGTAAATGATATCAAGGTCAAATTTTTCATTTTTAATAATTTTTTGAGATTTTTTTGCAAAATTTTAAAAATTGACTGTCATATATTTTCATCAATGCCGTGTAGTATTTATGTCAATATGCATTATGAAAAATAAAAAATAATCAATAAAAAAATACCGACTGCCATTTTATATCACAAGGTGTTAAGTTATCAATTTTGCCAATTATTTGAGTTTTTCACAATATCGCTAGTATTATGCTCATGAAATTTTTCCTAATTAAATTTATTTTGGATTCTAGAATTTCACCTTTTTCATTTTTAATAATTAATATTTTGGATAATATGTTGTATTTAACCTATTTCTATGTTTCAAAGTATTTTTTTTTTTAATTTTCTCGATTCCATAATTTGAGCTTTCCTTTATATGTAAATATTTGGTAAAATTTTCTAGAGTTTTGTACTTCAAAATTCTTAAAATATTCCAATTAAGATTACCATAAAAATTAGTTTTGTAAAATTCCAATTCATTTTTTATATTTTTTTATTTTTAAAATACAGAGTTTTCTATTTTATAAATTTTTTGGGAGGATTTTTTCAAATTTATAATTTTTAAAATTCATCAAATATTTTTACTAAACTCATATTAAATTAGTTTATGAAATTTCAATTAATTTTGTGAATTTTGAATTTTATATTTATCAATTTTTTCTCTATAAGGATTTTTCTCTTATAATTTTACGAGTTTGGGAGTTCCAATCAGGTTTTTTATTTCATTTCCAAAATTTTGTTTATGATTATTAGTTGTACTCTTTAAGTTTATTTTACTACCATCGAATTACTTTTATTTTAATTATTGATTATTTTCTACTATTTTTATGCAAACTAGTCCAATTGATTTCCAACTTCTCCCTAAACCAATTTAGTTGGATTCTAATTACCATTAGGTGATATTATCTATGTAATCAAGAAAAAATATTTGGAATGACCAGTAATTTCATATCAATTTAATGTATTTCTACCTCTACTGCAAAAATAAAAAATGATGAAATTAAATGAAAAAAAAAGAAAAAAAGATGCTTGGCTGAATGGTTTCAGCCAAGATATTGGTTGATTATCCCCCTTAAAAATAAAGGGAGAAACTTTAAATAAAGGGATTTGGATTTGAAAATAAGAAAAACACTTAAACATACTAAGTTTTCTTAACTTTTAAAGCTTTCCAAGGTATAATCTGTTCTAAAAATCTTTAAGCTTTGTTGGTTTCATGCATTTTTCTTTTTTTTGGTGAGCCAAAATTGAACTTTAGCTTTTGCAGTTGGTTTCATGTAGGAAGGCTAAGTATGTTAGCTGTGAACTTCATTTGTTTCAGTGGTTATGTTTGATTTTTCTTACTAATAGCTTGTTTTTGTTCTATATGAAACTTGTTTGGGTTGATATTATGTTGATCTTTACAATATGATGTTGATTTTATAGTGTACATGTTTATGTTGACATTATTTTCCTTGTTATTTTCTTGATAATATGTTGTTAAAATATGCTTTTAAGCTTATTTTTCATGGTTTTTTTACATGTTTATGTTGAGTTAAACTTACTAGAAAGAGGATATATGATTTTTGTGTTGAGGAAAAATTGTTTCTTATGGTTTTTGATGATGGTCAAAAGTTATGAAAGCCTTGATCTTGATTTTTGGTTGTTATTTTTATGATAATTTGTGTTATTTAGTGATCTTTGGAAGTCGTAGCTACTAAATAATAAATTTTTCAAAAATTTTCAAGGCCATGGACAGGTAGATCCATGTTGGTTGAACCTAACAAAGTGTGATGGGTTGATATTTTGATGTTTCTGGTGTTATTTTGTGAATATATAACATGTGGGGACCAATATGTAAATATAAAAAATATAAAAACCTTTGTGTAAATATTGAAAATTTTTTTAAAGCCAAGGGAAAGTGGTCGAACCTTGCTTGTGAATTTCGTATGTGATTTTTGTGCTTATTTTAATTTATTTGATGTTTAATTTGATGTTTTAATTATGTAGGGATTGATTTGCAAATTTAGAAAAAAGTTTAGGGACCATTAGAAAAATCTAGCATTTTAGGTCAAAATGGTCATCTCTAACATAAAATCATTCACTTAGAGTATTTTAAAATTTTTTTAACATTCCACTGGTTTCATATTCTTTCGATTTTTTGTTAAGGTACGAAATAGAATTTTGAAAAATTTAAGAGCTTAATTGTATTTTTGTGGTTTAGGTCACTATAAAATCTAAATAACCTATTTAGGGTATTTGGGGTAAAAAACATTTTTGGCATTTCTAGTCCATTTGGGGCTAATATGTAATCTTGAGAAATTGAGGGATCTACTAGCAATTTTTCTACTTTAGGTCATATTTGCCACCTAAATTATACATTCAGAATAAAATATCATCATTACTTATCTTTTCATGTCCTTTAGGATTATCGATATACTTTAATGTCAAAGCTATACCTTCAGGCTATTTTGGTGATTTCTGTAAAACCGAGTCTTAAGTAGTCATTAGCATGCTTTTAGACCTTTACACTAGAACTCAATTAGACACGAGCTACCAAAGGTGCACATTTAGGATAGGCTCACCCTTTTATGGTTATTTTTGTATCCTTTGGAGTTACTAAGATACTTTCATTTCGAAAGTATACCCTAAGGGTATTTTAGTAATTTTTTAAAATTGAGTTTTACTAGTCACTGATATGCTTTCATGCCAAAGGTGTTGTGTTTAGGATAGGTTCACCCTCCTATGATCATTTTTGTGTCCTTTAAGGTTACCGGATACTTTTATATCAAATGTATATTTTATAAGCATTTTGGTAATTTCATTAGAATTGATTCTTATATAGTCACTGGGATACGTTTATGCCAAAGGTATGTGTAGAGGATACATTCACCCTCATATGATCATTTTTAGGTTCTTTAGGTTTACCAACATACTTTCACGTTGAAGGTATATCCCAAGAGCATTTTGGTAATTTTGCATTAGAACCAAGTCTTATATGATTACCGAGATATTTTAATGTTGAAGATGCACATTAGAGATAGATTCATCATTTTAGACTATTTTTGGGTCTTAGGATACTCTATTAATACTTTTAATAAAATCAAATTTTTTAGAAAATTATGGCAATGTCTTAGAGTTAAAGTAATACATCAAATTTTTCCAAGAATTTGAGAAACTTCTATAGATTATTTTAGTAATGAGATATCCTTTTCAAAGTGAAAATCAAGATTTTTTTTTTCTAAATGTTGAAAAAATAAAACCTTTTGCATTCCTTCGGTCCTCCAATGGGTTCAAAAGATATTTTGATTTTTAAACCTTTTATGTTCTTATGGATTTCTAGTAGGATGCAAGAGAGAATGGTAAAAACTTTCGTGTTCCACATTCCTTGGATAAGGTATGTTAGAGATTTTGATTTTCAAAAATTTCAAAAAACCTAATTTTCCTAACATGAAATAATAAATTGGTTTCAGAAAAATATTATTTCAAGAGTTACAATTAAATTCCACATGTTGGAACAGGATAAACATTAAAATTTAAGTTAACGTTTAATTAATAAGGTACCGATTTTCGAGCATTATGAGAGGCTCGATCCTTGTGAGTATAATCAACTCCTGGACCCTTTTAAATGATTTCTGGTATGATCGACGACCCTAGAGTTGGTATTCTAGTGTTTTGTAACTCTCAAAATATGAATTTCGATAGGTGATCAATCTCACCTACCCCAAACAGATTAGTGGCGACTTTAAATAAATAGTCATTTTGTAATGACTATTTAAGATTTAAGTCGAGTGAGCGATTCATCTCAACCATTTAATTCTCGGAGGTGAGAAAATGTTAATAATGATATGGCCCATAGAAAGAAGAGAATATAAAATAGTGATATATCAAAAATATAGGAACAAGGGCCTTTTAAGTCGACCTTGGTTAAGATTCATATTCAAGCCACACTACGACAACTTAGTGACTCCATTGGGACCTTAGTTACAAAGTTAGGCCTAAAATTAATCACGTGTTAACTAAATTTTGATTAACTCCATCTTAACTGGTATTTAATTATAATTCCCAGTATTTTTAAAATATTTTTTTATTTATATGGAAATTCCAATATATACTGTTCATATTTTCACTAATCCTTTTGTTTCCTTTATAGCCATATTTTATGGGGCATTTAGGATAAAGATTTTTATTTTTGAAACTGTCGAGTCATAACAGTTTTGTTCATTCCCCCCTCACACAATGCACAATGCTTGCATTAGATTCTCCTCCAAACATATAGAAGGGGCATAAGTTAACCATATATTTTAAGAGGAGGTGAAATAGCTTTGCCTTTTAAGGTAGCCTTTGTCTAGGGTAGTGAAAAACCTACGAGGTGTAAATTTCTACACTTGCCAAAGGTGTTGGCCTCTTTGTGGGCATGGAACATACTCCCACTTGAATTGAACATTTTCTGATATAAACCCGTGATAGGTAAGGATTAGGGTACCTTGTTAGTTCTTTTCGAACTCTGGCGCAATTTGAGAACTTGCTTAATTGTGCAGCTCGAAGTTCATGTCAAGAGCCATAAGAGCCTTACCTATTTAGAGCCATACCCAATTTTAAAGGATACCGAATTTAGTACGCATAGGGGAACACTTTTTACCTTTTTCTTTTTATTTTATGTTTTGAGCATGTAAATCATGTGATGATAATCATACATCATTATCTATGATGAGATCTCTATTTCACCTAAGAAGATGCCATCGGTATTAATTCATATATCAAGTGATGATGAACGAACATTGTCACTTGTAATACAATTATTTCCTTTTACCTTCCAAGCGATTATATGGCCTTAATTACATGGTCTAGACATGTAGGTTATGTGATGATGTTCATACATCATCCCCAACAACAAGGCATGTTCATTTGCCCCAATAGGCATTCTAACATCCTAGGAGACTTACTTGAGGCAACCTTTATTTTTTTCATATTAATTCTTATACTGTTTCTCTATGCTAACTTATTTTTCATTTTTTATTGTTCTTTTTTACATATTATGAGCAATCATGAATGAACATCATGTTATCCATAATAAGACTGATCATTTTTCCTTAAGGCACCATAATGCCTTAATTTTATTTTGAGTTAATCTTTTTGGATGATAGATCTTTTATTATTCACACATTTTGCTTTGAAACTACATTAATTTCATTTTTGCACTTATTCATATTTGTGCATTCGTACGTACATTTATGACATGCATTTTATGTGTGTAAGAGGGTAGAATGGAGGTTTTATCAGATTTAAGAATTCTTTAACGAATTTTTTTATTCAAACAAAAAGTGTTAGGAAAATCAAATGTCATTGACTATGGGAGATGAATTCTCAACACACCTACAAACGATGGAGGCAAACTAGAGTGAAACATAGGAAAGATTAACAAAATGAAAAGAGGAGATGAAAGTAAAAATCTCTAAGTTAATGGAAAAATGATGGCTGGAGATAAAGGTGTGACAACATAGATCCAAGAAATCAAGGGAATAACCCTAGTATTTTTGACAACTCATCTAAGGCAGAAAGGCAACCACTTCAAGGTTCAAGATTGGATCCCATTTGGATGACCCGATAGTTACAAACCTACATGGACTTGTGGAGCAAGGAAATCTCAAACTTAAGACCCGAAAAAAGAGTTAAGCTCTAGAGCGATAAAGGAAAGCACTAAAAGAGGCTCAAAGCAATAGAAAAAGATAGGGATTTCAGTAGTGTTGATGTAGATAAGTTAAGATTGGTACTGGAATCTAATCTGTTTCCTAAGTTCAAGATGCTAGACTTTAAAAAGTTCAATAGCACCATATCTCTAAAGGCCTATGTCAAAATGTTTATTAGAAAAATGATTGGGCATTTACATAATGATAAGCTTCTTATTCATTGTTTTCGAGAAAGCTTGTCAGGATTAGCTCTAAGATGGTTCGATGACTTAAATTAAAGCCAGGTACAGTGTTGGTCGGACTTGGCTAATGCTTTTCTTTGACTGTATAAGCATATGATGGATTAGGCACTTGAGTAATTATCTCTCCAAAATATGAAAAAGAAAGCAATAGAAATGTTCACATAATACGCCTAGTCGTAGAGGGACGTGGCATCCTAAGTGTAACCATCTTTGCTGGAAAAAAGATAGTATCCCTATTTCTGAATGCATTGCCAAATCCATTCTTTAACAAACTCATAGACAAAGAATTTTGTTGATATAGTGGTCTGTGGGGAAATGATTAAGAATGCCATCAAAAATGAAAAGATACAAGTTAATGATATGCTTATTATAAAGATAAAGAACACCATTCAAAAAGAAAAAGAAGTCCAAACTATCTTCCAGATGAACCAACCATTTATGGATCTTGGTCAATGTTGGTGTCACCTTACGAGCCCTATTATCTTGTAATGAATAGTGCATCAAGTGTATCACAAGATTTTCCTCAACCAGTACTTACAATTACATCAATTTTCACATTTATCCATAAGCCAAGTGCTCAAGAGAACAGTCAGAGTATACACAGAAAGTAAAATTAGAATCGGGTTAAGTAGATCCTTATGTCTTATACTAAGCGTTTACTCAAGCTCATTAAGAATCATCTATTAACACCTATCCAAATTAACTTTGAAACCCTCGTATCCAGATTCGTATGATGTCAGATTATCATCCTGGTAATTCAAGCCATTCAATAGAGAATTATCCCACTTTGAAATACAAAGTTTGAGATCTTGTCAAGATTGAAAAGTTGATTTTCAAATAAGGGAAAGCTAGGTGTCATTAAAGGGCATACACACAAAAGATAACCATCAAGAATAGTTGGTTTTTTAAGAAAAGGTTACATGCCATAGCAAGTACTATAATATTTATTTTGAAAAGCCATCATCAATGAATTGACACAATTTTGTGAAACTTGCATATTTTGAATATTGAGTTTTCGATAAAATAAAATATTTCTAAAAAAACATAGTGATGAAAAATGTTAGGAGTATTAATAATTGATGTTGAAATTAAGCTAGATAAGCTCTTGTCTCTAAATTGACATCAATTTGTGAAACATGCATGTTTTGAATATTGAATTTTTTATTCGGCAAGCATGTATCCAAAAAGCAAATATTTTCAAAAACATGATGATGAAAAGTCTCAAGCATACTAATGATCAATATTGAAAAAGAGCTTGTTCTTTTGCATTTATTTCCTATAAATAAAGCCATGATCATTTGAAAGGCCCAATACCTTAGGGAAGAAACCTTAAAGTTCTCAAACCATGATTAGAAAAATAGAATGAAGCTTTAATAAATTTATGAGTTTTTTGAAAATCAAATAAATAAAATGGTTTTTAAGGAACTTAGTTATGGCAATTAGATGTGTACTAAGATTTTCCCCAAAATTCCATAGCTAAAACATGAATTTCGTGATTATCCCTTAGAAGTAGCTTATTATTTTTTATTTTAGGGCATGATGACTAAACAAATTACCTTTATGTCCCTAATAAAACCCTTTTGAGCCTTGCCTTTTTCTAATTGTTTTAAATATAGCCCACTATTCATCATTGTAGAACAAACACAATTTTCCTTGCATGCACAAATCCCTGCATTATTTGATTTCCCACTGGTGATAAACTGCACAACAGAACATGCTTACGAACCGAAGAGAAAAGGGAATATGTGCATGAATTTTTAAGAAAAATGAAAAAAAAAAGAGAAGAGAAAAAAAAGATAAAGATAAAGAAAATTTAAATGGTTATCATGTGATAAAGATGTTTAAGATATTTTCAACGAATCTTTTCCCTGAAAAATGACGTTTCAATTTGAATGGTTGTTTTTGAAGCGATAAATGGCCTTCATCCATTACCCTTTCACAACTATAGAAAATTTCTTCATTTGCTACCCCCTTTGAGCCTAAAAAATTATTTCTTCTTGTAACCCTAATCGAGGATCACTTTTCATATAAAAGGGCATGAAGAAAGTTGGAAAATATAAGGGGTAGATGTCATATTCAAATTCTAGATGTTTTAAGAGCATATGCAAAATCAGCTAAGTTTCCTAAAATTTGCACTTCCCTTTAAACAAAAAATAAGAAAAAAAAAAGAAAAAGAAAGAAAAAGAAAGAAAGAAAGAAAGTAAAGAAAAAAAACAGGAAAAAAAATAAAAAAAGAAGGAAAATGAGAAAACAAAGAAATATAGTGCTTAAAAAAATCGAAAGAATGAAATCCTCATGAAATGGTCCTTGATTCAATTACCTTTAAACAGATTATTTGGCCTCTTACATCATGTCTTTCTGAACCTAGAATTTAGCTTACATTACATACTTAAAAAGTTTATTTTGATCAAATATGATTATTTAAACTCAGAGGTAGATTTCTCAAGAAAATTTTTCTTTTGAAAAGATTATGAATACTTCTTATAAACATGATGATGCAATCAAAGAAAAAGAAATAAATAATGAAAATAGTGAAGCACTAGGGTGAAACCTAAAAATGGAGAGTCTAGAGCGAAACAGGAAAACTACTAGTATCACGTATAGGAATTACTAAAATTTTATGGGTTGAAAAACCAGTTTGAAGAAATTCAAGGACATCTAAAAACCTTTGAATACATAAAGTTATCAAGTATTAGTTGGTGAGACCTCCCAAAAATTAAATCCGTCAAATTTCTAACTTGACCTATTGTTCTGGAACCCTTCACTGTTAGCTTGGTACTCGTCAAAGTGCTAATAGTCAGAAGACTTAAAGGAATATCAAATTTGTTTGATTTTCAAAGAAATTCATGTTTTATACGATCTGATCCATTTATGCCTAGGAAAATAGAGCATGTATCCAATTCACCTTGAAATTTTGGGCTAACCCAAGTTTTTTTTAAGCTTTTCAATTTATTTGAGAAAATCGGATCACTATTCAGAAAAATTTTCAATAAAAGATCATTATGTTTAAAATATCTAAACATCCCATGCTTTTAACCCCAAGGTTTTGAACAAAATACATTTTGTTTAATAAAAAACTTGAAAAGGTGTTATGAAAAGAGTTAAGGGCTTTCCTGGTTAAAAGACATCGAACTAGGATAATACTTGACCTATGAAAAAGAAAAAGTAAGATAAAAATTTGAATTCATTGATATGAGATATTGTAAGTAAATTGAAAAAGAAAGTGATCTTTCTTAGGGCATAGGAAAATCAAATGGAGTTTCAATTTCCATATTATCTATAATATATGCTTCATTTGATATTTCATATTTGCATCATTTTATGATCATCTGCACTATTTAGGTGGTATGGGCATTTGCATCATTCCACAAGCATTTACATCATTCTGAGCAATAGAAGTCAATATATTTTTATTATTTAATTTCTTCAAACAATGTTATTATCTTGGGAGTACTTAAGTATTGCATTAATCATAGAATAATTACATTTTTTTAAAGCATTGATGGTGATATTTGAAGCATTTAAAAGAAAACAAGTCTTTAATGGTGATATTCAAAGCATTTAAAAATTTTTCAAAACTTTCATGGTGATATTCGGCGTTTTCAAAAAAGTTTTCAAACCATCCATGGTGATATTCAAAGCATTCAAAAAAGTTTTCAAAGTCCTTGATGGTGATATTCGAAGCTTTTAAAAGAGTTTACACTAAAACAAGTCTTCGATGGTGATATTTGAAGAATTTAAAATAATTTACACCAAAACTAGCCTTTGACGGTGATATTTGGAGTGTTCAACAGTTTTTAAACAAAGCTTCAATGATGTATTTAAAATGTTTAAAAGAGTTTTCAAAGTCTTTAATGGTAATATTCAAAGCATTTAAAAGAGTTTCCAAAGTCTTCGATGGTGATATTTGAAGTATTTAAAAGAGTTTTCAAGATTTGATGTTGATATTCAAAGCGTTTCAAAAGTTTTTGTTTATAGAAAAATGTTCAATGGTGAAAACCACAGTATTTTAAAGAGTTTTTAAAATCTTTGATCTCACATCCAAAGTTTCA
Organism: Adansonia gregorii; assembly: GCA_038382025.1. Lineage (NCBI taxonomy): Eukaryota > Viridiplantae > Streptophyta > Magnoliopsida > Malvales > Malvaceae > Adansonia > Adansonia gregorii. The sequence goes on along the minus strand of JBBYHO010000020.1, from coordinate 6,521,582 downwards.
GGTGGTGCTAACCAAAATAATTTTCAAGGACTTTGATGTCATACCCAAATCTATTAGCGGTGGCTGTTGAACTTGTGTCCTTTTCACAAGTTAAAACACATCTCTAATAAGGAAAATAAGTCTTATTAGATGATTTTATGGAAAGAAGATTTAGGATTTGATTCTTCAATCATTAGGCTACCCTTACTTTTATCAGTTTGTTTCAACTGTTGTTAGGAAATTTTAGAGATCACATCTTCCCCATCGTGTTCTCTTTTTTCAGCCTTTAATGGTATTGGTGCGTCGCCCAATTTGACTTTTCAAGTCTAGACATCTTTTTATGTTTTTCCTTCATTGGGAGAAAAAATGTTATAACATTTTCTGAAAATACCTTCAACTTCAAGTATAGAAGTAACTCTTTATATTCATGTTATTTTCTGAAGATACCCTCCAAACTTAGGTTTCGCTTTAGTCAACCCCTTAGACTTCTATTCCACTTTGGTCATCTTCATTGACTGTATGGTTTTGCCGTTGTTAACCCTTTAGACCTAGGTTCCACTTTGGTCAGTGTAGTTGACTATTATGGTTTTGCCCTAGTTAACCTATCCGACTTAAATTCCACCTTGTCACCCTTAGTTGACTATTATGGTTTCA
>JBBYHO010000020.1:6481967-6497426 GCA_038382025.1 Adansonia gregorii | reverse complement strand
ATCTTCTATGTGAAATTTATTGATGCTGATTTGTGATTCCTCCTGAACATGGTCTAAATTTAAAGTGGTAGAGTCACTGTCTCTGTAATATTTATCATAGTTTCTTGTATGTTTTAATTCAAATGTGACAAAAACCTTACTAGTTTTTTTTTTTTTCCTTTTTTTTAATTTTATTTTTTTGTGTAAAAGCCCCTCAAAAGGCTAGGTCATTCGAAGGGACACCTAAAAATGCCCTTTATAGGAAGTGACGACCTTTCAATAGACCCTGAAAGAAAGAGCATTGGCGGGCTCATAGAGAGTAGTAATGTTCCAGGTCTTGCCAACCAACTCTTGTCCAATAGCTATTCTGAGTGGGCCAACAAATAGTTGAAGAAGAGGAAAGAACCAATCACTAACCTACTAAGAAACATTAGTATGAGATGGCAGTCATTGATGGAAGTAAGTTGTATAGTTGTCCTTTCCTAGGATAGGAGGTTGATGCTGCTTCGGTAGCTGCGGGCTTACAAATTCTTTTGTTAACCCATATCAGCAATTGGCTTTTTGGGTTCCTCCCCCAAGTGGGAAATCATTTAGACTATAGTGACCCACAAGAAAGAATAATACCCACTTCCTCTCAACTGGAGCACACCAACTATTACAAATTTTTAGCCTTGTTACAACAATACGCTTAAATAACCAATTAATGCTGAATTTGGCCAAAGACCAAACTTGCTTTTTTTGCCATATGATTGCTACTGTGATACATGTTTGGCTGATCTTTTGTTTGAAAGTGCACTGCACTGCACTGATTAGACAAACTAAATAGCATGCAAGCTTTAACATATCTCATCTACTGCCCTGATAAAATTCAGTAATTCTAGATCAGGGCAGTGGATGCTGAAGAACATGGATTTAAACCCTTTCAACAATAATTTCTACATTTCATTGCCATGGCCTGCATCACCAGCATCATTAACCAAGAGATAGTGTCAAAGATTGCAGATTTTAACATAATTCTACTACTGCTAATATGAAAACATATTACTGAATCATGGATTGCCTAGATGCCGTTTTTCTTTGCTTTTCCTTTTTTTTTATTTTTTAATTTTTTTAAATTCCTTTCCGTTTTTTTAATGCAGAACTAACAGAATAAACTGGAACTAAAGTTTTTGTGAATCATGTTTGCAGTAATTAATGCTAGAAAGAATCTAAGATACTTGCATGAGAAATCATTGGTATTAGCCTTTCTATTTTTCTGTGATAATGAAGTTTTCATTCCTTAGATATTAGGCTATACTCTCCACTAAAATGCCTTTTCATAATATCATTCATTGGATAGGATACTTTGTTAATGATAATTTGAAGTAAGTATGAGGAAGAAGCATTTGTTCTTATATCAGAAAGCTAAAGTGGAGGAATAGCTCTGTTTTATTCTATTTATCTCTTTATGGAATAGACAATGCAACGCAAAGACATTGTGGTAAAGTCTCATTTTTATTAATCCGCATTAGTAAACCCATTTTTTGTAAAATCAGTAGGTCCTAATTATTGACAATGATGTTGATTTGGAAATTGAAGATCGTATGAATTCAGTTGGAAAAGCCACTATCTTTTCACTTCACCTGTGACTTGATTGCATAAATTAATAAATGCTTTAACCTTACTCAAGGATAAAGTAATAATGAGGCTAATATAATTTTTTAGTTGCTATATATAGTAGTCTTATATGATGTTACCATCTTTTTGCATTTTTGTAAAGTAAAATATAGGTGTTTCCAGTTTCTTACCCCAAATTTTGATCACTTTTTTGGTCTTATAGGATTGAGTTTTGGAGTCGAAGCAATCATGGCTTTGGATGGAACTCTGCTATTTGAAGAGATAATGCAAGCAAAAGAGGTTATCCGTTATTAAGCTGTCCGATATCCTGCTTACTTATGTGGAGTATACTTGAGATTTATAGCCTTTTTTTCTGACAGAATGATGGACTTGTGTGAAGGATCTAGACGTTAGAAGTGTTGTGCATCTTTAGGTTTTTGATGATCGTTAAGTATTCTTTTGCGTCAACATCAGGTAGGATTTGGGTTTGTGGCATCATATTAAAGTCGGATCACTCCACCTTTAGCCAACTAGTTTTAGGTTGGATGATTAACATGGTGTCAGAGCTTCAGTTTCTTCTTGCCTGTGTTGTGTTTTCCACATGAGAAGCTTATTTCCTTTGTTACTTTATTAGGCATACAGATGTGGTTTTATTTCCATCACTTGGTATTTTACCTTGGTTGGGTTTATGCATCTATAGCCAAGTGGTTTTAAAATTTGATTGCTTAATAATTATGACTTGAAGCTGTTTCCAAGTGACTTTTGGTAGCTGTAGACATGGTTGATTTAGGAAATATATTATGTTTTACCTAAGTTCATTATTCTTGTAATATTATTTCAGGTAATTCAGGAGAAGTTCAACTATTATTTGTTTTCTATATTATAAATGCTTTAAGTAGAAAGATGTTAACATTTTCTAAATATAATATATAACCTTTCTTCTTTTTGGTCTTTCTCAATTTTGCAGCATTTGCGTGTTCAATATGATGAGTTATTTCCAGCACTATCCGATCATCATCCTGATATATTTCCACCAGAGCTCTACACATGGGAGCAGTTTTTATGGGGTTGCGAGCTCTGGTATTCTAACAGCATGAAAATTATGTTTGCTGATGGAAAGCTGAGGACCTGCTTGATTCCTGTTGCAGGCTTTCTCAATCATTCTGTAAGTCACTCTTTTTCTTTATATCAACCGTGCTGCAGTCTGTTATTCTCATTTGGTGTTAGATGACTAAGCTACAATTTAAAGCTGTCAGAGATGGTCTATTCTGTTGAACTTCATGAACCTAAGGAAGTACCTTTTGGCAGGAGTTTATCAAATCATTAACCTACTAAGTGCTAATATGTATCTTAGACTATGTTTACCTTTGTGGTGTTTAGTTGCTTACCAATTTTTGTTTTTTTCCTAGTGTTGCCAGTGCCACAACTATACCAGTTGTACCAGTTGTATGTACTAGTATTGACAATCTTGGTTTGTCCTTTTAATTAGTTTGCTATTTATATGTTTTCGTAATATTTAAGCCCTATTTTGGGGCCTGTCGGAAGGTTTTCCTTGAACCTACTCCATCATAATTTTCTATGTCTTATACGTATATGCTAAGACTTGTTTTATCTAATTTGCAGCCTTTTCTAAGTTTTTATTCTAGTTATATTCTGGTATTGTTCTTCTCAGTTACAGCCGCACATAGTTCACTATGGCAAAGTAGATTCTGCAACAAATTCCTTGAAATTTCCCCTATCAAGACCTTGCAGTTCTGGGGAACAATGCTGTCTTAGTTATGGAAATTTCTCTGGTTTACATCTGATTACCTTTTATGGATTCTTACCACAAGGAGACAACCCTTATGATGTGATTCCATTGGGTAATTTTCTGGCATCCCCTACATATGTTGCGAATATTTGAGGCGGTATTTTCACTTGGTTTTTGTGTGTGTATAGACACAGACACAGACACACACACACATATATATATATATATATATATTCTTTATTGGATTCCTTGACTATTTTTTTTAACTCTTGCACCCAAGCACGCTAACAGCCCTGAGTATTTATTATTTTGCAGGCATTTATAGTGTTTTCCTGGAATAATTTATTAAGCCTTATTCTGGTGCAGATTTTGGTGTTGACCAAGTTGACACCATGGAGGATTGCACCTTGTCCAACTGGACCACCCACATGGTCAGGGGAACTTGGCTTTCAAAGAATCATAATATCTTCTATTATGGTTTACCATCTCCATTATTAGACTTTCTACGAAAAGCTCAGAGTCAGATGCCATTCACTAAGACCGCTGTAATTTCCTTCCCCAATTTCTATGTTGTGTATGCCCTTATATGTTTGTCATATACCAAAGTTTTAATGTCTCATTTGATTGTCTTCAACTTATGTCTTTTATTTGTCAATTATTAATTACGAAATATTGACATAGTTGAGTTATTTATATTCTTTTGGGTCCCTCTTTCAAAGACACAAGCAAACTTGGAAGTTGATAAAGAAGTGCTTGAAGATCTACAATCCACATTCAATGACATGATGGAAAACTTAGGTGACAGCGATTTGGTTGATAGGTAAAGAAATCTCAAGCAAGCACTTATGAATTCATTGCAGCTAAATATAATTTTCTTTATAGGAAAATTAAAACTTTTTTGAGAATTTTCTATCTCATTCGTGCAGGGAAAATGCCAGTTGGGATGTGAAGCTGGCATTGGAATTTAAAGAAATGCAAAGGAGGATTGTCTCCTCGATTTTAACTTCATGTTCAATAGGTATTAAGCTCTTGGAATATGAACTGTCTAAATGCAAGGCTGAGAAGTGAGGACAAGCTATGGCCAGATGAGCTGGCTGGTCATCACTTCAATGCCCTTAACTGATTTCTACAATGTATTCATCAAAATGGCTATTATGATGCTGATCGCTGCACTCGATGGCACCGTCATTGGTATGACATTTTTCTTATACTTGGAAAATCTTTTTATTACCCACTCTGACAAGGTTGTATTGAAATTGAATAGTAATAGATGGTAAATAATGGAGATTCTAACTCAATGTTGGATGGATTGCATAATTTTGCAAGTTTTAGCTCTTTTTATTTTTATTTTTATTTTTTTTTAATTCCAAGTTTTGCTTACCTAATTAGACAAATTAGTTTGTAAATTTGTCGGGCATCAAGAGTGAAGAGCCTCCTAACAATCTCAGTATCCGTCTGCTACAATTTTAATGTTGGAAAATCAGAATGTGCAAGGAGCAGTATGAGTTACTTATTCTGGTTTGTGATTCTATGAGAACAACATGTGGAATTTATTCACGCCAAATTTTTGCTCTCCAAAATGAATTAATAATTTTGAAGTTCTTCTTGACTTCTCTTTTCATTTATAGAAAAAAGAAAGAATGGGAGATTTCAGTTTGTAAAAACTAAAAAAAGATAACAAAGTCACAAGTCAAAACAACCTAAAACAATGTGTTAATTGTTGTTACTTCTTGGGCACTTTTATCACACAAATTGACACGGCCTTTGTCTGTTGTATCGCAATTGGAGGAAAAAGAAAGTTGCGTAACAAGGGGCTAGGAGCCAGGTGAAACTTCCTCTCCAGGTGAAAGGTGTCATTCTAGATTCCAAATTTCCTTGAAACATAGGCTGTAAATGCATTTTAAAGTGTATATGGTATCACGGACAGTCCAATTCTTATGTGAGCTAAGCTTCACGAACTTGAATATATACACACACACACACACACACACACACACACACACGTAACACATTAATAAGGGTTGCCAATTTGTAGCATTGTTAAGGGCTAACACTACCCGTTGTAAAGGGGATGCTTTGCCCTTCCATTTATTTCGAATTAATATTGAAAAATCTTCAAATGCAAAAGTTAAATGTATGAAAGAAATTGATATTTCAACAAACTTTCCTTGAATAAAAAACAAGTCTAAAAGGGAGGATCATTATTGGTCGCGAGCAAGTAGCATGGGTAAAAGAAAACTAGTTCAACAATTTAACAACTAGCATAGCGAAGCGGGCTCCATATCTGAATGCAAGGCATTACCCAACGGTAAATATTTTGTTTTCATTGAATTCAATGGTGTATCAAAAAAAAAAAAAAAAATCGAGCAATGTGCAACTTCAATTTGCAATAGACTTTGGAATTGTTATCGAATAGAAGAATGTCAATGGCTTTGCCATTCGCCAACTCGTGGATTTCTTTCCTTTTAAGCCATGGAAAAATTTGCTTGCTCACTTCATCTATAAGCACAATTACTTTCTTCAGAATTCATTGCTTCAATTAATTTCTTGTGTCACAATATGATTGGGATATGAATCTTGACAAGATCAACTTAAAAGGTGGGGTATACTTCTCATTTCTATATATATCTACATATCAATATTCTTTTATTTTTAGAGGCCATATCATTATGATTTTTTATTGTTCGAGTTTTGGGACAGAGTTGTCGAGATAATCGTTCACTTGATTCAACGCTACATAATTGTTATGAAACGACCATTTGTTTGTAGGTAGCCAACCATCTATTTTGCTAGGTGAGATTGAGGAGTGCATAATTTGAGGTTATGGAACCCTTCAAAATAAATTTCGAGGTTTACGTTTATACCATAGATCACATGAAAGAGTTTGAGAGTCTGTTAGCATCACGAGTAAGGATCGACCTTCTTGTGATGCTCGAAAATTGGTACCTACTAACCATAAGTTAATTTGAATTTTTATTTTTATTCAGCTTCAATTTTGATATTTAATTATAATTCCCGTATACCAAAAATTTCAAACTCCTATTTAACATTTATTATTTCATTTAAGAAAATCAGGCTTTTAATATTTTTGAAAAATCAAAATATCTTTTGTACCCCATGAGAATAGCAAAGGAATACAAAAAGTCAAAATATCTTTCATACCCTCGTCAGAAAGTCAGAGAAATATGACAGGTTTTATTTTAACAATTAAAATCTCTTATATACCCAACTGGAGTACTGGAAGAATAGGTAAGGTTTTATTTCCACAAAATTTGAAGAATAAATTCTTGATTTTAATTATTAAAATAATTCATAGAACTCCTCTCATATACTAAGAGAGGAGAGATTCTGTATTATTTTAATTCGGAGATAGTCTTAATTTTTAAAAATTTTGATTTAATTATAAATACTAATAATTGTCCTAAGACTCGTTCCTCACTATATGTACGAAACTAGACTTAAAGGACTCAAATATGATTGATAAGATCAAAATGTCCCTTACAGTAAAGTTGACATTGAAGTATCCTAGTAACTTAAGGACTCTGTTTTATACAAAATTACCAAAAAATCACTAGGGTCTACCTTCAATGTGAAAATATCCCGACACCCCTAAAGGATTATAAAATGACCATAAAAGACAAACCCAACCCTAATGCTCACCATTGTCATGAAAGAATCCTAGATATGCATAGGATTCGGTTCTTAATGAAGTACCCCTTGGGTGTACCTTCGACGTATAAGTATCCCAGTACCCTAAAGGACTTGATATCATTAAAAAAAAGATAAACATATTCCCATTATGCACCTTCAACATCGAAGTAACTTGGTGATTATAAAGGACTCTAATTTAGGATAAATTATTAAAATGCCCTTAAGATGTACCTTCGACATATAAGTATCTTGGTAATTCTAAGGACTCAAAAATGATAGGAAATGACAATGTTAAAGGTGACCTAAAATGCAAAAATTATAATTAAGCTTTTAATTTTTTAAAATTGTATTTCGTATCCTAATGAAAAACTGAAAGAATACAAAAGGTTTTAAAACTTTTACACCCCACAATAAAGCTAGAGGAATGCTAGGAATAGTCCAAAAGGACAAAATAGTGAAATTACTATTTTGTCCCTAAAATGTTAGGCTTTCTTAATGAACTCAAAACTTTTCCATTCTTTTAACTTAATCCTTGTATGAGAGAAAATCATAAATAAAATCAAACACAAAACAAAAATCATGGAAACCATACCAAAAGTCACAATAAGCATTCACCCAAGCACCATGGCCTCAAAACTTTTTTTTTTGTAAATTAGTCCTTAAACTTTCTAAAATTATAAAAAGATCCCAAAAATCCAAAAAATATATTTTAACATGATAAAAACACATAAAATACATCCCCATGGGTATGGGAATCTCTCAACCAAGCTTGGATGGCCTTGAAATAATTTTTTGACTTTTGCAATTTAGTCCTTAAACTTTGCATAATTACAAGATAGACTAAAAAATCAAAACATCACAAAATCATACATATTATTTTCAGCTAAGCATGGAAATACCCTCCAAGGCCTTGAAAATTTTGAAAAAAAAAAATTATTTTTAAGCCTTTACAAGTTAAAATATAATAAAATAATAAAAAAATATTATAAAAAATTCAAAGGACACTATATATTTCAGCCAGCATGTATTTCCACTAGAAACAATTTTTTTCATCAAATATTTTCATGAATATCAATATAAATACATGACATAATTTTTACCAAACATAAATATGCATATAAACATGATAAATAATGAATAAATCGATGTGGAAATATTTAAAAATAGCATAAAAATATATACATAGAAATAATAATAATTCTACCAACAAACATAAATTACCAAGATAAAAATCAACTTATTGCTATAAAAATTAAACAAAAAAAAAATCAAGAAACTTTGTCATAGCCATCATGCTTGGCCTTTCAATATGGATTAAAATCTATAAGCACAAGCATGATTTTGGCTCATTGAAAGAAAAACAAATGAAAGTAATAAAAACTAAACATTTTTTAAGTATTTTTACCTTAAAAAGTGTAGAAAATATGCAGAAACTTAATTTTCTCTAATTTTTTGGTGTTTTTGTGTTGGAAAACCATTAGGCATTTGCTAGAAGCATCCTCCCTCTATTTATAGAGGAAGTAAGTCAGCTGATGGTTGGTGAGTCTTTGGCCGAATGGTCCACCAATTTCTACATTTTCATTCCTTTTTTTCCATTCATTTATTTGTTAATTTATTAAAATTTTATAGGCCTTAATTAATTAATCTGTATTCTTATAATAAATATCTAACCTTAGTCAAAAAGCCTATTATGGGCTATGGTAGGTCACTTGATAATTAAAATAATATTAATTTAATATATAGTTAAAATGGAACTAATTGATTAGGAAAAATTAAATTCTAGCCAAACCAGTTCACATAACTAAATTACTAAATTCCATAATTAAAATAAATATAAACAAAATTTTAAGAATGAAAAAAATGAAAAAAATAGGGTGGTGGTTACAAATTTTATGAAATAAATGAATTGAAAAGACTAAATTATAAGAAATTTAAAGTTATAAATTAATAAATTTATTTACAAATTTAAACACATAAAAAGCCTAATAAATATCCATATGAAATTTTTGACCCAAAAAAAAAAAATCTTGAAGAGAGAAAAAAAGATATTATTGAGTTTTGTTATAAAATTAAAATAAGTCTAATTAGGCCTTATCAAAAAATTAATAGAATAATTATAAATAAGCTTATTGGGCTTGGGATAAATCAAAAATGGATTTTACAAAGTTATTGGGTTTGTTGAAAATTATTAGGATTGTTGGGCTTATTTACAAAATTTAAAAATTTTAGGTTTATTAAGAAAACTTGACCCAAAATATAAACAAAAATAAAAATCTTTTATTACAATCCCAAGTGTTGAACTCTAAAGAAAAATTTTGAGAATTATTACATGTAAGAAAAGATAATTAAAAATTCTAAACTTATAAAATTTAAAAGAAATATTTTTATAGAAGAAAATTTTTATTTGAAAAAAATTCAAACTCATAAAATAAATTAAAATTTCAAGAACTGATTTAATATAAATTGAATGAAAATATTCAAAAAATTTTAAAATTATAAACTCAGAAAAATTCCCTCGAAAAAATTTACAGAGTAAAAAAATTCATATCTTGGAAACGAAAAAATTTTAAAAATAAATCCAACTTGAGAAAAATGAGTTAGATTTAATACCTTACTCAAAATATTACCTAATGAAAATAATAAAGATAAAAACTTGAATTTTGAAACAAGTTTCATTGAAAAATTTCATGATACAATAAAAAATTCAAAATTAATTGATAATTCAAAATTAATTGATAAATTTATCAATTTGACAACTCATGGTATGAAATGTCAATATGAATTTTTTGAATATTTTGATCTTTCAAAGTGCATATTGGCATAAGTATTATACATGAATCGATAAAAATATACGGCAGTTGACTTTTTAATTTTTATGAAAAAATCTCGAATCTAAAAATGAGAATTTGACCATAATAGTATCTACAAAAATAAGTTTTCAAATTTAACAAGAAAATATTTAAAAATTAATTTTTCTCTTGAATATTCATCTTTTTTATCCGATATTGATTAATTTTGACCCCCAAAACAACACTTTTTCTATCATATACGCGTGAACACATTTAGATATGACTGAAAAAGTCTTGAAAATGCTAAATCTTTCTAGAGGAAGTCAAACTTCCACTTGACAACCGCTATATTCTCAATTCTGAATATTTAGGACTTATTGAAAAAAGAATCCGGATGAAATCGGGTGTCAACACCTTGCTTTTCAATCCCTAAATTATTAATTTTATTATTATTATTATTATGATGTAGAGCAGCTAATTTCAATGTCAAACATAAGATATGGGTATTTCCAACATCTGCCATTGCCACACAAATGGTAAGAGTAGGGTGACAATAATTCTGTTAAGTAAAATACAAAATAAATAAATAATGTTACATTATACAAAGACATTCATGCTTATTAATTTATATTTTTGAAAAATATTATTTAATTCTTTTTTAAATAACTACCTAATTAAAAAAAAAACCTACTTGAAGATTGTTCTTCTTATAGTTCAAAATACTTTTATATATAGTTATGTGTCTTTATATGTGTATTATATATATTCCTACTAATCTAAAAAGGACTTACCTAAATTTTGAAATAAAACCACATACTTGGTAAAAGTTGCTAACTGAATATTGCCTTCACAAAGTAGTTTATTTTCAAATATGGTTAATTTTAGGTCAAAATTTACACATGATGTCAGTTTACTTGAAATTTACAAAAACCCTACCTAATGAAACTTTTATACATTAATACTAAATCGTTAACAAATCGCCTGGCAGCCAAGGTGGCTTTTTCGTTTTATCCGTATGGCATTATACTTGTAGCATTTTTGTTTCATGTGGCATCCCGACTAAAATATTGAGTCATTTTAATTTTTCAAAACTTTAAATAAGCTTACACCCTTTTATTATAGCCACTTGATTTTTTTTTTTTTTTAAATTGGGTGATGAGAAGGTGATGGTTGGGATATAAGCTTATATGTTAGCTTTAGAACTCTTTTAACCAGGTCGAGAAATTATTGACAATCAATTGAACATTAAATCAATATATTTATAAATAGATAGATCTGTCACAAATCTATGTGTTTTAAATTTTTTCATGTAGCGTCTTGAGATTTTCTCAATTAACATCTTATGATAGGTTCAATTATTAAAAGAGATGATCATGCTATTTTTATAAGTAAACTTATCAAAAATAACTTCAATTTAAAAAGCATTTTACTTATTAACATTTAAAGGTATCTGTCTATTTTCATTTTCTTTTCAAATAAGTTCTATTATTACATGGTATGCAGTTTTAACTTCACCAGTGAAATATAAATACTTCCAACCATAGTATATGAGATAAAAAACTCCCAAATATAAAAACTTGGCCCTTACATTTATTTGAAATTAATATAAAAAATGCTTCAATGCAAAAGTCAAATGTACAGAATTGTCTACTGCAACCAGCTTTCCATGAATAAAAAACAAGTCTTCAAGAAAGGATCAGTATTGGTGGATAGCAATTGGCATCAAACTAGTTCAACACTTTAACAACCAGCATGGCGAAGCAGGCTTCATATCTGAATCCAAGGCGTTGCCCAACAGTAAGTTTTTTGTTTTCATAGAACTCAGTGGTGTCCCAAAGAAAAAAATAAGGTCGAGCAAAGTGCAACTTCAATTTGTAATAGGCTTTGGAGTCGTCATCGAATAGAAGAATGTCAATGGCTTTGTCATTCGCCAACTTTTGGATTTCCTTTCTTTTAAGCCCTGGAACAATGTACCTGTTCACTTCATCTACAAGCACAATTATGTCGCTTTTTTGATCCAAGTCAACATTGCTGATAATCCTTTGAAATTGCCAATCCTCTCTCCCAAACATTGATTCCATCACCTTATCACTTTCTTCAGGACTCATTGTTTGAATCAATTTCTTGCTTTTCAATCCTTAAATTATTCTTATCATATATGTAGAGCAGCTAATTTCAATGTCAAGAATTAACAATTGGGTATTTTTAGCATCTGCCATTGCCATACAAATGAGTAGGATGACATTAATTCAAATTAAGCAAAATACAAATTAAATAAATAAATAATGTAAAATTATATAACAAAGATATCGATGTTTATTAATTTATGTTTTTGAAAAATATTACTTAATGCTTTTTTAAATAGCTACCTAATTTTTAAAAAACTATTTAAAGATTATTCTTCTTATATATTTCAACATATTTTTATTCACCCACAACGTGGATGTGCAAATTTCTAGTAGATAGTTATGTGCCTCTACATGTTTATTATATACACTCCTACTAATCTGAAAGGGACTTGGCCTAAATTTCCAGATAAGACCACATCTCAGGTAAAAGTTGCTAACTGAATATTTACTTCACAAATCAGATTACTTTTAATATGGTTAATTTTAGGTTCAAAATTTACATGTGATGTGAGTCTACTTGAAATTTACAGAAACCCTACGTAATGAAACTTCTCTACATTTTAATAATAAATCGTTAATAAATGACCTGGCAATCAAGGTTGGCTTTTTAGTTTTGTCCATGTAGCATTATACTTGTGGCATTATATTAAATTAGTAATTTTAATCTTTCAAAAATTTTAAATAAGCTTATATGCTTTTATGATAACCAATTGAACTTTGAACCATTTTTTATTTAATTGAGCTTTTAGATTTATTAAATTAAAATAGTATTTTAAAAGCTTTTTTTTTTCTAAAAAAAAAATTAAGATATAAGAAAAAGGAGAGTAGGACTCTACTCATCAAGTAGAAAGAACATTGCACCAAAGTCAAATGTTTGGGTGCAAAAGCTTAAGCAGATAACAATAATACTTTGAACATATAATTAGGTAAGAGTAAGACTTTCATTTTTTAATTGGATAAAAAACTCTTTTAGTATTTAGGCATTAGATTCTTTTACCTTTCTAGTTTTCTTTATCATTTTCTTTTATCTCTCATTGTCCTTTGCTAATTATTTATCCTCCTTTTCCTTTCCAAATTGTAAGTTATAAGATCAATATATCTACAAATAAATAGATCTATCACAAATCTATATGGTTTAACCTTTTTCATATTGCATCTTGAGATTTTCTCAATTAACATCTTACGATAAGTTTAATTATTAAAAGAGATTACAATGCTATTTTTATCAATAAATTTATCAGAATAACCTTCAATTTAAAAAGGCATTTTACTTATTAACATTTAAAGGCAATTGACTTTTTTCATTTTTTGTTCAACTAAGTTCTGCTGTTAAATAGTATTTAGCAACCCTCTAACCTCATTAATGAAAGATAAAAATTTCAGCAATGGCATATGAGATATTTTTCTAAAGTCAATTGCATAAACTCTTATACAAATGAACTTAAGAATAAATTGCTTATTGGGGAAAAAAAAACTTTGGGTAATATGAAAAAAAAGTTAAAATTACTAGGGATGTAATAAAATTTGTATATTTATTAGTCAATATACAATTCAATTAATTAATTATATTAATTAAAAAATATTTACCACTATTAAATGGAAAAACAAAATGAAAAATAACTATAAAAAGAAAAAAAAATGAAGAATGAAAGTAAAATTGAGTATGGGGACATTTTTCTCCTTATACTATTGCCATAAGGGAAACAATTAGGCCAGATATGGAAAAACTTCTTTGGTAGGCAAAATTTTTTTTCATAGGACCTTTCTCTTTATTCAAATGGATATCACGGCACCGTTCGAGCCAAAAGTGCTCTAACTGTGCCGTGCTGGTGCTTCAGTTGCTTCCAAAAGAAGACTTAGAAGGATATTATCTCATAGTTCGCCCTTAAACTAGGGATTAATTGCTAGGCTATTCAATCTTTTAGCTAAATTTGGTCAACTCAAGTCTAAAAATTCTTTTGCAACTATGAATTATGTTAAGACTAACATCAATAACGAGAAAAATTACTACAACGCAACACCATAAGTATTAATATTGTTAAAGATTTCTCACTAAAACTTAGAAATTCTTAACTATGACATAATTCTATTGTGAGTCTTCTTACTTTACTTCTCAATTATGATTTTGAAATTAAGAAATATTTCTGTTTTATAAAAAAAATAAGGATTTAAAATTTAACGCATACTGTAAATTATAAAATCATAAAGAATAAAAATTTAAAGCATATTACAAATAACAAATCAATGATGGAGATGAAATTAATAATAAAAAATAAAATTTAATTATAAAGAATGGGAAAAAAAAAAGAAAAAGCAAAAGAAAATTACCTGGTATAGGTACTTTAATCGATTTTAAATCCTTGAAAAGAGAATATAATTTTTCTTTTGCAAAGAGAGTAATAACTTTAGTTTATATTAGCTTTGAAGTAAGCCCTAACTCAATCTAGGTTTTCTTTTTCTTCTCTTTCTACTTTGATTTAAATGTTTTTTTATTCTACATTTGGTAAATTTTAACATTAAATAACATATTGAATGTTGTCTACAATTGTCACAAAATTGGTAATAGTTTCTAGTTGTCGACCTGTGTTTTTGGTTAAAAACAATTAATCAGAAGAAAGAATTTATGAGGGGTCGTATAGTCTTTTCAAGTGTGCATAAATTTATTAATAGAACATTTTAAATTATATAATGATATTATAATGAATTCAATATATTGAGAGGGCAAGTTGATACGCCTTCCCTTATACATCCATGTTAGTATCTACCTTTATTTTTTTAAAGATGGAAGTTTATTTATCCCTGCCAAAGAGATTGAAATTTGTAAAGAAAAATTAAAGGACAAAAGTCATAAACGAATTGCTGCTATAAAAATTTGAAAATAAAAAACAAATTAAGAAAAAAACCCAAAGAACAAAAGCGATACGCTAATAAACTTCATGAATATTTATTATATACATATATATATATATATATATATTTCCTTTGACGGAAAAAAATTTGCCATCAAAACACAGACCAAGGACATATCAAAGGACAAAAGTCATACCGTAATATATGCTATGAAAATTTATTGAGTCTTTTTTCTCAGAATTTTTACCTCATCTTCGTTTTTTTTTAATTACTTGTTACAAAATACTTGGAGCACAAGTAAAGAGCTTGTAATGCCACTTGGCAAAATTTTATTGGTTATTAAAAACTTTCGTTACAATTTGACGAGATTTTCTTGGCTGTCTGCAAGATTTTGTTAGTATTATCAAATTCTAAAAAGCTTTGGGCTTTCAGTCAACGCTTTCAATTTCATCCACTAGTTTTATTAGTATTTTAAAATTCCAAAGCTTTTGGCTTCTAGTCATTGCCTTCCATTTCATCCGCTAGTCTTTTTCAATTTTCTCTCCAATTGTATTGTATATGTAAATTCTTTGAATTTGGATAATTTTACTTTGTTACAACTTTTTTTTTATCTCTTTGGGTTTTTTATTGTGTGTTTCAATGGTTTTCTTCAATTCTCTCTTATTGTATTGTTCTTCTTGACTTTGGATAAATTATTTTTTTATGCACTTCTTAC
>JBBYHO010000020.1:6451986-6481867 GCA_038382025.1 Adansonia gregorii | reverse complement strand
GATGGTCACACGAGACCAATAAGATGAGTGATTCATCTTATGGTCCCCCTCACTGTGTCATAAGTCAAGAATCTATATTTTCTCGTTCTTATCGTAACTCCGAAGAATGGTCTTAGTCAAGAAGACATTTCTAAGTCAGGATAATATTTTAAGTCGTACGCGAGGATCCACCTTGGGGTACGTCACGACACATGGTCAACGGGTTGTTTCATCTTCCTAAACCATTTTGGGATTGTGGAATAAACTCACAATACTCATGTCACCCTTTTCTCTATGTTAGTTATGTTTGGATCATGGCACGAGTTTAACCTAAGAAACCCAAAAAATCAAATAACAACTTATTTTTGCCTTGGCGACATTATAGTCATGACTTGAAAAATAATTTTTAAACCTTAAATGAATTTTTCTAGAATTATTTGATATTTAAAGGACGTTGAATTAACTTTCCAACGGTATCTTGTTTGCCCTCAAATCATTCTAGATGGAAGAGTTTTGATTTTCGAACTGATGTTGTCTAGAACACTTGGAATCAGTAATTTGCATTCTGTTTGAGTCATTTTAGCCTATCAAATGATTTTTTTTTCAAAATTTTAAAATAAATTCATGAAAATTGTATGAAATTCTCTTTTTGGAAAGGTATCATTTGTGATTTAACAATCTCGAATAAGTCCAAAGTGATTTTTCAAAATTTATCACACTATTTCCTGTACACGTGTTATCAACGCTAAAATAACCTTTAAAAATAAATTCCACCTAAAATGCAATCTTTTGGGATTTATAAAAAATTTTATATTAACTTTTATCAAGGCACCTTTCTAGGTACCTCTTTTACCCTCAAAGCCTTTAGATAAGCTAGGAATAAATTCAACAAGAGGAATATTACGATGCTACCTTTTATTTTTGGAATCAGGAAAAAATCAAATTTCCCAAACCTTATTTTTCCAGACATTCAAATGTCTTGAAATATGTTTGGTTAACTCCCCAGGGAATCCTATACTATGACATAAATCCCTTTGGCTCAGTTCAAGGCTAAAACAAAAATCAATTTTACTCAAATTATCAATTTTAATTTCCAAAATACCTTTTCCTTACAAAATCCGAATATTCCCTCCTAAATCTACCCTAGTCTCTTGATCAAAATTTTCATCCAAAAATAACTGAAATTTTTGCTTTAAGGGATACTACAACCCTATTCTCTAAGGGGATGCTGCAACCTCATTTTTTGAAGAGATACTATAACCTTATTTTTTAAGAGGATACTAAAGCCTTGTTTTTTTAAAAAAAAAAAGAAAAAAATTAAATTTTCTCTCTCCCAGACTTTCCTAAACCTTTTAATCAAAACTTATATTTTTCACAACTCAATTAACCATTGAGTCCATACGCATATCAATATTGTCATTCTAATTATTCCTTAATAATCAAAGTCAATTACAAGACACATTTTGACCATCCCTATTTTTTTTACGTTTCTTTTTTGTGTGTTTATTTTGTGCTTATTATTACCTTTTTAATCCTACTAACACATTCTCTTCGTGGTGCTCCTTTTGCATTCATGCTTCTAAAATTGTTTTCAAAAAAATTACATGGCCATGTACCATGTTAGTATCTTTCTAGCATCTGACATTACCCAGTTTTCAAAATTAATTCGGAGTACATTTTGGCCAGAAATCCTTATGTTTCCCACTTTTAGGGCGCATAAGTGATTTAAGTTTTTTTTTTTAATTTAAAATTTAGATTCATTTTATACAAAATTCATGCATAAAACGAGATTATATCAAAATAGTGATAATTCTAAATCAAGAAAATTGAAACCAAAGTAAGATGTGGTTGATGGTACTAATTTTGGGTGCCGTGGGGTTGCGAATCCTTTCCCACACACAACCAACTCTAAACCCCCCAATGAGTCTTTGGACTTTGTAGACTACAAAATTGAAGTTTTGAGTTTTGAAACTCAAACTATTGATTTCAATAAGTAGCTGATCATGCCTAGTCGCAAATTATCGGTGGCAACTCTAAGTCTTCGGCCACTTCATAGTGACCATCCAAGACCGATTTGATGAACAATTTATCTGATGGTCTTTCCCCTTTCTATCATCACATCACACCTAATTCAAATCTCGATCAAGGGATGACTGAAGGGCAATTCTCTCATATGCGTTACCATATAAGCGATTTGGGTAGGTGTTGTGCGTGGGTAAAGCCACATCGCGACACTTGCCTATTGAATTATGTGTTTTTCCTCTAGTTAGCTTTGAATTGTAAACTTGATTTGATATAATAAAAAAAAGAGAGAAATGCTACAAATTTGCATATGGATATTGAGCTTATTAACATGTTGATATTGAATACCTTGATATATTGATATTGTGCATCTTGAATACATTGATAGAAATCATGAACATGATAAATATTGAACTTTAATACTTTTATGAAAATCATGCACATGATTTGGATATTGTTGTAATGATCATACAACATATTGATATGTTAATATTGAATAGTCTTATTTATTGACATGTTATAGCTAGATATTTTAATTATGACTATTGAGGACAAAATTTTGTGCTTTAAAATTGTTGTAGCTTTAATATTTAAAAAAAAACTATATTTTCTCAAATTAAATTTTTGACAATAAGGCTTTTATTAAAGGGAGTTTTCATTGACAATCTTTAAATATTTTAGAGGGGTTTTTAAACAAACAAATTTATCTTAAGTTTTGTACTATAAAAAAGGGGGAGATTATTAGCTTTACTAGCTTTGAATTGATCATGGTTTTGATGTAAAAATAACTTTAAGCTTAGTTAGTTTGTATTTAAATGTTTTCAATATTAGTATCTTTTCTTTGAATTAATTTCAAGATATTTTGAAAGATATTAAATTATCTCAAACTCTTTGTTATTGAAAAATGTGTTCTTATTGCATATCTTAACATACTTTTGAGAAAAGTTTTATAAGCATTAAAGCCAAGAAAAACACGTTAAAAATTGAATTTAATATGAATATATCGATACCTTATGTTTCTGTATCAATATAATGCTTGGCAACAGCTCAAGTTTTTTGAAACCCTCAAATATATCGATAAAAGTAGAATTGTATCAATAAAATATGGTGCGTATTAATACGCCCAATAGAGGTATTGATACAATGCTTGTAACGATTATATTTTTTAAAGCTATGTATCAATAACCCACTAAAATATCGATACATTGATGTAGACTTAAACGTAAACTTGTATTTATGAAGCTCAAAATGACTTTCCACCAACTTAATTAATACCCAATGTCCATAGTTGATGCTCAATCTATAAATAAAGGCTCACAACTATTCAAGACACAAGAGATACCAAGATTGCTTAAATACTTCACATCAAAGCTCAAAATTCTTCAAGTTCTTCATTCTCACCATATTTGTAATAAGTTTGTTCCATTCAACTTCATTTGTATCTCTTTCCTCTTATACTTAAACTCCAGCAAACACCCACCTATTAGAGGTCTTCATTTGTTTACAAAACACTTGTTCATTTCACAAGTAATTAGTGTGAGATTGAGTGAGAACACTAAAAGATTTGGGTAGAATTCTTAAAAGGATTCAAAGGTTTTTTCTTAACCTCAAAAGATAGTGTTGTCAGGTTACACCTTAACCTTAAATGTAATATTTTCATTAGTAGATTAAGGAAATCACCTTGGCAAGGAAGTGTCAAAAAGAGAGGATGCGGGCTCCAAGTTTAAAAAGCGAATCTTTATATATTTTCTCACTCTCAACTTATCTCTATATTTATTTCATTTCAATTTTGATTAAAATTGAATTTGTGATTAAAATTTTAGAAGAACCAATTCAACCCTTTCTTGGTTTTTATTTGAGCTAATAACCTTGAATGTATCTCTAGTCTATATAAGATATTGGATATTGGTGCTTATCTTTTTTTATTTATCATACTATAAATTCGTTAATAATTTTTAAGCATATCCTAATGAGTATGTGATAATTTTTTAATTTTATTGAATAAAATTTTTAAATTCCACTACATGTATTGACTAACTATTTTGGGAGAAAATAATTCAAAATATATTGGGAAAATTTAAACAATAAATCAAATATAATATAGCATAATATGCGTGTATCGGCCAAATACCCTTACCTAATTCAAGATGGTCTATTACTTAGTAGGAAAAAAATTGTCACGACATTATTAAGATTTTTCAAAGTTTTGTCTCAAATACACGAATTATTAAGCCAAATCTGATTAAAAGAAATTATTGAATCAAATGCTAAAATGCAATTAAAATTTTAATTACTTTTATATCTATTTTATTTTTAAAAATTAATGTTATCTTATACTCATAAAAAGAAAAGCATTTCATCTCATTAAAAACCATTATGATAGGATTATTAGTGCCTATCATTTGCCTAATGACAACTAGAATATGAGATAATCCAAAATTTGCATGATCTAATTGTTCAGATACTACCTCTTCCTTTTAATATAAACAAAAGTTTTTTGTCATAACTTTCCCATTATAAGTTAGTTAAATCGTTGCTGTGAGACTCATTTAAGATCGTACATTTGTTAAAGGAAAATTATCTGCCAGTGAAATATTATATTGCATAAATAGCATTAATAGGATGAACATACCCTTAAATATAATAAAAAATTAATTAAAATAAAAATAAAATATATAATAAACTTTTACTTTATTCCTAAAATTAAAAAATTTCATTGCGGATCTATAAAATATTAATGTTTCAAAAATTGTTGTTCCGCAAAAAAATTACAACAATGGCATAACTTGATGGGGTTTTGTTGAGAAGCCGAGTTCACGAACTCCAAAGAGTTGCAAGCATGGAAGACAATAGAATAATAAGCCCAATATGAGACGATGGCCAATCTCTTCGAGTTGGGCCCATATCACCAACAACTACACAAAAATCAAGAAAGATCGATTGAAAGTTGAATTGAAACCAACTTCCGCCATGTCAAATAAATCGTCCCGGCAGTCCCCGACGGCCACTCTTTCTTTTGTCTCTCAGGCTCAGCTCACCTCACCTCATTTCTGCAACACAAATACTAAACCTAATCACTGAGTGAGATCCACCTCCAATTCCAAAGTAAAACTCCTGCGATTCTCCTCCATAGATCCATCGGCCTCCAATCCCATTTCAACGCTGCTGGATCATCCCTAGCGGATAGATCTCGCACCGCACCAACAAGAAGCTTCATCTGTAACAAAGAAAATGTCGTGCTTGGCTCTCTCTCTCCAACCAGCCAACGGATCAGACATCCTTCTTCAGACCCGAGAATGGTTTCCTCCTGCCCGTGCCCTAATTGCCCTCCACGCCTTCCGCCAAACCCGCCTTGCCTTCTCTTACAAAAACGCTTCATCCATCGCTGCTGCCTCTTCCTCTTCCACCTCCGAATCTAGTGCCGCCACTGAATCCATCGGCGACGACCCCCTTGCTGCCTCCAGCGGCCAACTAATCGTCGGCGTTGAAAGCAAGTACCGCGTTGTTTACCGCCTTGTAAATTCCATTTATGTCCTCGGAATCACCACAGCCGATCACGACAATTCGATCAATGTCTTTGAGTGCATCAACATCGTTAACCAAGCCGTTAGTGTCATTGTAACGGCTTGCCGTGGCGTCGATGTCACCCCTGAAAAACTTGCCCGAAAATACGCCGAGGTTTACATGGCACTTGACATCGTCCTTCGTGGAGTCAGCAACATCCGTCTTGCTGCCATGCTCTCCTATATGCACGGCGACGGGATTGCCAAGATGGTCCATTCCGGACTCGACACTGAAGCCAAGATCCGTGGTGCTGACACATGGCCGAGCGTCGAAGCACATTCCGGCGAACACCAAGCCAACATCGAAGCCTTTTCGAATGCCAGTTTTGAATTGCCCCCGGAGACTCTAGCTGCGGGTGAGCAGATAGCTTCAACGCTTGTACCTCAGAGTACAATTGAGCAAGACGAGATAATGATTAAAGCAGAGGAATTAGAAGCAGAAAAGGATCCGTTTGCAGCGAGTGATGCCATAAATAAGCAAGAAGATTTAGTTGGAGGGTTTAAGAAGACGAAGGATCCATCAGCTACTGATTTAACATTGGCGTTGGCAGGGTTAGAGGTGACTACATTGCCTCCGGCTGAAGCAACCCAATCTACTGATATTACTGTTGAAGGGTTTGAGGGGAAGTATGGAGGAATTGAATTTGGCAGTGAACAGGCTACTCTTGGAGAAGCTTTTGAAGGTTTTAGTGATGCTTGGGGTGGAGGCTTGGATGCTTCTGAGTTTTTGGAAAATAAAAAGGTTAAGAAACAGGAGGGCCTTAGTGGGCTTGAACTTTTGCAAACTGGGGATAGTGCTGCCCCTCCAACTGCTGCTGCAGCTGGTGCTGATGGTGGGAAGTCTCTTGAGAATCTTTTAGTGAAGACGACGGAGATGAAAGGTCCTGAAATGTATATTTCGGAGGAGATCAGTGCGGAGTTTACGGAATCATTGCTTGCAAGAGTTGGATTAATGGGTGTGGTTTACTTGAGAACGATGCCTCCTAAAACTTCTGGCGATAAGGATACTGAGTTTTCATTTTGTGTTGAGGGAATAAGTTCAGTTAAGAGGTTTGTTATACAGAGTTCTCGGGTTAGTAGCCTAGGTAATGGAATGTTTCATGTGAGATCTGCTCCATCTGACGAGCCTATACCAATTTTGAAGTATAGTTTGTTACCTAGGTTGACACCATTGCCTCTGAGAGTTAGGTTGATTAAGCGTCTTAGTGGGACTTTACTTTCTGTGATGATACAGTATGTTTCAAATCCGGAGTTATTAGCACCATTGATTGATGTAACTTTTGTTCTGAAATTGCCCGTTGATCCAACATTGTTAAAGGTTTCACCTAAAGCTGTGTTAAACAGATCAGAGAGAGAACTGAAGTGGCATGTGCCAGAGGTTCCGCTAAAGGGTACTCCTGGCAAGTTGAGAGCGAGGATGCCTGTGGATTCTGGTGACAATGATGAAGAACTAGAAGTTGTTGGTTATGTAAAATTTTCTGTGCAAGGAGCTACTTCATTGTCTGGGGTCTGTCTAAAGCCTGCTTCTGAGGGTAAGACAGATTTTTATGAGGTGAATCATCAGTATAAGAGTGGGGTTTATATGTGCAATTGAACTCTGATAAGATGATTATTTCCATGCAAATTGTTGTTTTCATTTAATATTTCTTTTTCCTTTTGATGAGATATGTGATTTGGTCACTTTTGTAGAATTATTGGATATTGTGTTTGTAATCTGTGAAAGCTTCTGTTTTCTTCTTTTTAACCATTGATGTTCACTTTGTCTTGTGAATTAATTGTTGTATCCATTTGCACTGTGGTTTCTCTGTTGCAGTACCTTATATTCTTGCGGAACAGTGACCATGCAAGCATGATTGCTCATTTCTATATTGTTACAAAACTGTCATTTTGTTTCTGGAATGTGCGCCTTATCTTTATTTATGGAATCCCTTCTTTATATGTTAGAACCATCTACCCAAGGTTAAATTTGGCTGGGCATAAGTAGATCATGATGTTTGAAAGCTAGAACAATGGTGCAGTCAGGTTTAGTCTAAGTTTACACTTCTCTTTGTGGTGGGAGAATGAGAATACGTGACCTACTGTTTTTTCTTTCTAATAATTGTGTTATAAACCTGACTAATGCAAGTGAGTCCAGCTAGGTAAATGGGAAATGATTTGAAAAGCTATTATTCCTATGGAGACTCTAAATTCTCGGCTGCTTCATTTTTTACTATTTCGTTTTCATTTATGAGATGTTTCCAGCTGTTGTTCCCTCCCAAGGGCAGGTTTTTGCACATTACTCACCTGTCCACCACTTGGAACACCACTTCCTGCCCGACTTGCATATGTTAAGCATGCCGCTAGCTTCATCCTGAACCAGGATCGAACACTCTATCGGATTTATAGTTGCATTACTTGTAGCCTCTGTTTTCAACTGGACCGGACCAACCGGTTGAACTGGTTGTGTTGCAACCGATCCTAGCCCCTTTCATTATATATTATAGAATTGGAAGTTTAGAGAAATGGTAAAAAATTGGTTGAACCAGTAAAAAATCAGGTTTAAGCTTATTTTTAATATATGGTTTTTTAAAAACTTATTTTATGGAATGAGATATGAGCCTTTAATCCATTGGGTCAATATTAAAGACAATACCATTAGCTAAATGTATATTTTTATTAAGTATTTACTATATTTAATACTTATTTAATGTATTAATTTTTTAATTAAACAATCTGATTCAACCGGTCCGACTAATTGTTCTGGTTGAACAGGTGACCTGAAGATCTTCACTGGTTTGATTTTTGGTTCAGTTTTTTAAATCAAGGTGTTCATTCGCCTTTAGATCAGAATTTTATATTAAGAGTGTCCGGTCTTAAAATCTATTTGATCTTATGCATGGGATGATTTGTGTAAGCTCTGTTTTTTTTTTTTTTTAAATTTCATTACAGAGGGATGATA
Organism: Adansonia gregorii; assembly: GCA_038382025.1. Lineage (NCBI taxonomy): Eukaryota > Viridiplantae > Streptophyta > Magnoliopsida > Malvales > Malvaceae > Adansonia > Adansonia gregorii. Next base: position 6,473,365 of record JBBYHO010000020.1, on the reverse strand, counting down.
ACCTGATCTTTGGCATCCAATTGTAGTTCTATTTTCCGGTAAAGGAAGTTTTGCAGGAACTATAATGGAATAAAAATAGATTTCTCTTCTTCCTCCTTTTGTCTGGTGATATTTGTTTGGTACTTTTTTTGCCTAGTCATGTAGCAAGTGGATGGTTTTCATTTTTGGTAATTGGTGTTAGTAGGGCTGTATTATTTATCAAATGTCGGATAGTAACTGTGCAGCTCCCAGTTTAAGGACTTTTATTTGCATTAGCTCTAAAATGATGCAGCACTTAGCTTTTCTCTTAGGCCAGAAGTTTATCTTATTAAAAGGTCATATGATGTGCATTACTGCACCCGCCGAAATTTCTGTTCTTTTTCTTTCTAGTTTGTTCTTAAGTTTTATAAGTTCGTTCCGATTGGTGTTGATAATTCTATAGTTTGAATTCCATTTCCTCGGAAAATGTTATTGTGAAGCTCTCTGGGTATTTGAAATTACAATTAGCAGCTTCGTCTTACAAGTGCAATTTTTAGTCCTGATTTCTGTATATAAGCAAGTGCTATTTGTTAAGATTAGGTTGCTTAGGCTCAGAGTTGTAGAAAAGGCATCCTTTAGCATGATCTTACAGCACCTGCATTTTTGAGGCTTCTTGGTCTGCAATCTTTAAGAAACAAGTTCAAATTCATTTAAATAGCCTGAAGTTTGATCTTTGGATGAATGGCAAGGAGAACATGAATGAGGAGCATTTGGATATTCATCAAAAAGGTAGTTTAATTCAGAATACTTTTGAGTTTTTTTTTTTTTTCTTTTTTTTAAATTCTATGTAGCCTATAGCTGCAAAAGACTTACCATGTTTATTATTTGTAGTAAAAACGTATACCAAACATGCATAAATTGTCAGTTATTTCAACCCTGTTGTTTGAATCCTGCTTATTGGTGATTAATTGACAAAACTATTCTATGAAGTGGTGGATATCTGTTTGCGTTAGAAGTAATCAATGTTGGGTGCCAAGTCAGTAGCATTTGGGAATTAATCTGATATTCTGATGTCATTACCCCCTCGCCTTCCCCCTCTTCCCCTCCAAATTCTGGCAACCTCAGATGGTTTGGGAAGTTTGTCATAAGGATGTCAACTTTCAGAGCAGGAATTACCAACTATAAGGTGATTATTTTCCTTACTGGAATGAATTAAATGGATTGAAATTACAATATTCCCTTTGTTACTCATTGAGAAATATGTGCTGTACTGTTTACACTAAATCCATTTCCTTTTCTCATCTCATATTTGTATGGGGAGACATGAAAAGTTTAAGGTGCTTTTAAGAAGATTGCTAAGTATTGAACATTGTAGTTCAACATGCATGCCACTTTCTTGTCGACAATCATCTTTGGTAAGTTCGGACTGCTAGCCAGGGTTGTTAGGCTAATACCTTAAATGCAGAACCATTTCTTATATGCTCCCATTGGTTGCAAGTGCATATCTCATATAGTGAAGTAATCTGCCGTCTTATACCAGTAATCATCTATTCTGTCTGGCTAACTCTGCCTGTGGCTTAGAGCTTTTGGAGTGTTTAATGATTGAAAATAAAAAATCAAGAACCATGAGGCATCATCCATTTAGTTTAAAATATTAAATTTTGTTGTTGTACTTTCATTTTATTGAATTTTGTCATTATATTTTTTATTTTATTAATTTTTGAATAAAAATAATAATATTAAAATGTTTTATAAAATATTTGGTCAATGCAAGTCGCAAATATTCATCATGTCTAATGTCTTGTTCAAAAATGAACAAGATTAAAGGTATAAGTGAAAAATTTTAATAATAAAGCCGATTTAGTGTTATCCAAATAAAGTTTGGTAGTTGGTCATTGTCTGGTACTTCACATAAACAGTATTAAGCTTTCTAAGTTGTTTGTTAAAATTTAACGGGCTTAACTGCAATCATCGGAAGTTTTGGGTTAATTGAATCATGAACACTAAAAAGGGTACATAAACTACCGTACCAGAGCTAAGTTTTAGCTTAAGCTGAGCTACTTGAAGTTCATTTTCTTTTCAAATTCAAGTTTTTCCTCCTTGGAGATTATTTTCAAAAATAATCTTACTATATGAACTCAAAAAAAGATAAAAATTTAATACAATACACACACATTACTATGTGTTACACCATTCGAACTATTAATAATGCGCTCCATCGTTCAAATGCTCACTTTAACAAAAAGGGCAATTAAGCAAATCTCTGCTTGCTAGAGGTGACAAAATGAATCCGAATTCGAAAACCAGTTCGAAAAAACTCGAGCTCGAGTCTGAACTGAATTCGATTTGACCAAAAAGTCAACGATCTTAACCTGAAAAATCTAAACCGAATAGCTCGAACCCGAAATAGCCTGAACCCGAAATGACTTAATCCCGAAAGAATCCAAACCTGAAATGACCCAAATCCAAAATGACTCGAACCCGAAAAAACCCGAACCTGAGCTCGACCTAAACCCGAACTCGAATTTCATACTAAAAATAAATATGAAGAAATTATAATTAAATAATTTTTTATAAATAAAAACTTTAATAATGAATTTTACTTTAATATTCTTTTAATAATTTAATTAAATATTAAAAATATAATTTATATTTTAAATATGATTAAACTTACTTATGAGTTAGGTTGGGCCGCGGTCCAAATTTTTTTAAAATCTTAATCTCAGACTCTTATTTAACGTGCCCAGACTTGTCTATTTAAGCCAGAATTACTGTTTATTACATTAAAGAATAGATTTTATTAATATTATATACATTATAATTAAATTTCAATAAAATAAAATATATTAATTTAAAATCATTGTTTCGAGTCGGGTTAGGCTAGTCTAATATAAAAATATAAAAATCCGAGCCAGACCTAATTGAACCGAGTGGATAGCCCGACCCTTGAATAGGTCTATATATAATATCAACAAGTAAATAAATCATGAGCTTTAAAAAACATTGTTAATAAAGTATATCATCCATTTATCACATTTTTTTTAATTTTATTAGTTAAACTCATTAAATATTGAAAGTTTGTGTATGTTAGTAGTAAAATTTTAAATTATTTTTTTAAATATCATTATTATTATTATTATTATTATTATTATTATTATGTTAAGTAACAATAATTAGAATCTTATAATAATATAACAAAGTAATAAGATAAATTAAAAAAAATGAAACTCATAATAGATAATACTATATAAAAAATAAATTAAATATTAAACATTAAATATTAAATATTAATACCATATATAACTTAATTAAATATTAAAAACTTAATTTATATTTTATATATGATTAAACTTGCTTATGGGTCAGGCCGAGTTGTGGTCGAAATTTTTTTAAAATCGCAAGCCTAGGCTCTTATTTAACATGTCTAAATCTGCATATTTAAGCCAGAATTAATGTTTATTACATCAAAGATATATTTTTTTATCAATATTTATATATTTTATAATTAAATTTAAATAAAATATATATTATTTAATTTAAAATCATTATTTCAACTAGGCCAAGCTAGTCTAAAACAAAAACATGAGAATCAAAGTCCAAGCCCAATTGTGTTAGGTGGGTAACTCGACACTTGAGCTGGTCTGTATATGATAAAATAATACTTTATCAAAAAGTACATTATATTATGAGCTTTGAAAACGTTGTCGATAAAGTATATTATTGATTTATCACTTTTTTTAATTTACTTAGTTAAACTCAGTAACTATTGAGAGTTTATGTATATTAGCTATAAAATTTTAAGTACTTCTTTGAATATCATTATTATTATTATTAATGAAAATTAGAATATAATAATTGTATAACAAAATAATAAGATAAATTAAAAAATATAAAAGCCATAATAGATAATAACATATCAAAAATGAATCAAATATTAAATATTGAATATCAATACTATATATAACTTAATTAAATATTAAAAATTTAATTTATATTTTATATATAATTAAACCTGCTTATGGGTTGGGCCATCCGTTGCTTAAATTTTTTAAAATCCCAAGTGCAGGCCCTTATTTAATATGCCTAAACTTGCCTATTTAAGCTAGAATTATTGTTCATCACATTAAATAATTTTTTTGTTAATATTTATATATTTTATAATTAAAATCAAATAAATATATTTTATTTTAATTTAAAATAAATGTTTCGAGCCGGATTGGGCTAGTCTAAAATCAAAATATGAGAACCCAAGCCTAAGCCTAATTAGGCTAAGTGGATAGCTCGATCCTTAAGTAGGTTTATCTATGGTAAAATAATAATTTATCGAAAAATAAATCATATCATGAGCTTTAAAAGTATTGTTAATAAAGTATATCATCAATTTATTATTTTTTAATTTAATTAGTTAAACTCATTAAATATTGATAGTTTATGCATGTTAGTAATAAAATTTTAAATACGTCTTTGAATAATAATAATAATTATAATAATAATTATTATTATTATTATTACTACTATTATTATTATTATTTAAAGTAATGATAATAATTAGAATTAGATAATAATATAACAAAGTAATAAATAAATTAAAAAATATTAAAGCCATAACAGATAATATCATATCGAAATTGAAAAAAACCATATATTAAACTAGCAACTAAACCTGCCTATGAGCTAAACGAACTATCCATAAGCCAAAGAGTCTGCCCAACACAATAGGCTCTGCATGATCAAGCCCAGGTCTTAGATTTTAAGTTGCAAGTATGCTCGACCTGAAACAGTATTTTTTTAAATAAAATAATATATTTTATTTAAATTTAATTATAAAATATATAAATATTAATATAAAAATAACTTTTTAATATTATGAACGATGATTTGCATTTAAATGGGTCGGCCAGGACAAATTCGGCCCTGAGCTTAGAATTCAAAAATTTTTTAGCCATGGATAGACCTATAGAAACGAACTAAGATTTTTTTTTGGGTCAGACGAGGCCAAATTCGTGCCTAGCTTAGAATTTAAAATTACGTAAAAGTGATTACATTTAACATAACACAAAAAAATGATGTAAACTATACTCAAACCCGAACCTGACCTAAACCCGAACTCGAATTAGCCCAAACCCAGATTGGCCCGAATCTGGATTGGCCCAAACCTGAATATACTCGAACCCAAATGGACTTGAACTCAAATCGGCCCGAACCGAAAAAACTCAAACCCAAAATGACTCGTCTTAAACCCGCTCGAACCTGCCAAATTGCCACCTACCAAAACATAATAAGACATCGATGTGACCACCTAATGACAACATAACCTTAGGTCAGACACCTACCTTTGAAAGATTGCTGACTAACAGGTTTGGCTCCAAGACGCGATAGCTCGACAGCTAGCTGTCATAACATGGCCAAGATACGAAGCCTGACCAACCTAACTTAAAATGGTGAATGTATCCATTGTTTCTATATAAATATTCATATAATTATTTCTTTTTATTTTTAGGTGTCCACATCCTAGGGATTTAGTTGTCGAGATGAATTACTCCCTTGACTTCTCTAAATAGTCATTACGAAATGACCATTTATTTTGGAGTTGCTACCAGTCTTATTTTAGCTAGGCGAGACTGGACAGCTGTTGAAGTTTATATTTTCGAGGGTTACAAAACCCATGAAAATAAACTCCAAGGTCTGCTCTCATACAAGAGATCGCTTGAAAGGGTCCGAGAGTCGATTACAAACATAAGTAAGGATCGACCTTCTCGCGATGCTCGAAAATTAGTACTCTATTAATTATGTGTTAAAATAAATTTAATTTTTATTCGGTTTCAATATTCGATATTTAATTATAATTTTCATAATATTTTATTGAAGAAATTTAGTATTCTGAGAAAGTTAGGTTTTAATGCTTTTCAAAATCACATAATTTTTCGTACCTTCCTAGGGAACTAAGTGGATACAAATTCTCCATTGTATCCCGCTGGAGAACCATGAGGAATGCGAAAGGTTTCATTTTCTTGAAATTGAAAAATCTCAACTTCCTATTCGAAAAGGATATCTCGTTATTAAAATAATCCGTAAAATTTTTTACATATTTTGGTAGGAATCCTACGTATTAATTTTATTAGGAGACATTACCTTATTTATAAAAATAATTTTTATTATTAAAAAAAATACGGACTCTATGACCTAAAAATGACCTAATATGATGAACCTATTCTTAATGCGTATTTTTGAAATGAAAGTATCGTAGTACTCATGTAGGATATGGTTCTAATGCAAAATTATGAAAACATATTTGGGGTATACCCTCTATGTGAAAGTATCCGGTAACCCTTAAAGGACTCGAAAATGAATGAAAAAGGGTGAACCTATCCTAATTATGCACTGTTGGCCAAAAAGCATCCTGATACTTATTTAAGATTATATTCGAAGAAAAATTATGAAAATACCCTTAGGGTATACCTTCGACATAAAAGTATCACGTTAACCCTAATAGACCTTAAAATGATCTTAGAAGGCTAAACCAATTCTAAAATATTCGCCTTTGGCGTAAAAGCATCTGGATAAGCAAAATTATTAAAATGCCCTTAAGGTATACTTTCGACATGAAAGTATCCTGGTAACCCTAATGAACCTTAAAATGACCTCAAAAAACTAATCCAATCCTAAATATTCAACTTTGGCATAAAAGCATCTCGATAAGCAAAATTACCAAAATACCCCTAAAGTATTTCTTCGACGTGAAAGTACCCCGCTAACCCTAATGGACCTTAAAATGACCTTGAAAGGCTAAACCAATCCTAAAATATTCGCCTTTGGCATAAAAGCATCTTGATGAGCAAAATTACCAAAATGCCCCTAGGGTATACCTTCGACGTGAAAGTATCTCGGTAACCGTAATGGACCTTAAAATAACCTTGGAAGGCTAAACCAATCCCAAAATATTCACTTGTGACGTAAAAGCATCTCAGTGAGCAAAATTACTAAAATGCCCCTAGGATATGCCTGTAACATGAAAGTATTTCGTTAACGCTATGGACCTTAATATGACCTAAAATGATGAAAAGTAGATGAAGTTAGTGTAAATGGAAAAGCTGAAAATTTAAGTTTGACTTGAAATGCAAATTTACAATCAAGCCCCTACATTTTTGAAAATTACATTTCGTCTCCTTCAAAAAATAAAAAAAATACGAAGAGTTTGGAAAATTTTTATATCCCTAAGGAAGGCTATAGAAAAAATGGAAATCTTTAAAATTGGTAAAATATCCATTTTGCCCCTTAAATATGAAAAAAATACTATTTAGTCCTTACCTTTTTCTAAATTTTCATTTTAGTCCCTACATAATAAAATAACCTAAAAATCATATGAAACTATACATGAAAATACAGCCAATATATCAAAAAGATTCGACTAAATACCTTGCCCTAAAAATTTTCTACAATTTGCAAAATAACCCTTCAACTTTATAAAATTACATTTCAACCCCTATATGATAAAATATCACAAAAAAATCATTAAAGATCACCAAACCAACAGAGAATCAACATAAAAATCATGGCAACAGTATGAAAGAAGGTTCAGCCAAGCATTTTTAGCCATTAAGCATAATTTTCATATTTTGTAATTTAGTTCCTAAACTTTCTAAAATTGCAAAATGACCCTTAAAATATTAAAAATACATAAAACATGTTATAAAATACATAAAATCAGTTTCCAAGTTATCCATGAAGTGTTTGGCCAAAACCAAAAATAGCCTAAAAGAGTTTACATGTTTTTGCAAATTAGTCCCTATGTTCACTAATGTTATAAAATAACATAAAAACAAGAAAAACATGAAATTATTACAAAAATATGCACAAAATCATTGTCTAAAGAACCTATCAAATGTGACCAAACCAAAAATATCAAACATAAGCATGCTTTGATATAAAGAATCATGAACATAAATAAACATCACTAAACCAAAATAAAAATAAAAAAAATAAATATACAAATATACTTACTCATACATTAACATGAATATAAGAAGAAACTACATATACCTTAACATGCATGTACCATAAATAAAGATCTCAAAAACAACAACATATTTTACAAGCAAAAATCAAGAAATAACTAAAAAAAACACCAAATATAAAAAACATACAAAATCACCATGTTTAGCCTTTCAACATGGATGAAAATCCATGAGTCTTAACATGGATTTAAATCATAAATAAGAAAAGAAAATGAATGAAGATGAAGAAAAACTAAAGGATTAAACATTATACCTTGAATAAATTGAAAACTAAAATAAGCTATTTTTTTAGTGATATATTTTTTTAGCAAGAAAACTCCCCAAGAAAATGAAAACACGTCCTCCCCCCTTTTATAAAGGGGGTGGGCCGGCCAAGAGGATCCCTTAAATCCTCATGGTCGAAACTCCAAGGGAAGAAAAGGACAAAAAATTTAATTTATTTATTTTATTATATTTTTGTCATAATTAGCATAAAAATATGAAATTTGCATTAATTTAACAAACAATCAAAGGTCATTCAAAAAAATATTGTCATGATTGCCGAAAAAATATCATGTAATTGGTATTTAGATACCAACCAAATTAGTTAGGAAAAGTTGGAAATTATCTAGACTAGTTTTCATGAAACTAGTAGAAAATAACTAATAACTAAAATAAGATTAAATAATAATAATAAAATAGAAAATTAATAATTGATAATTATAAATAATTCTTTTTACATGAAATAATAAAAAGAAAAAAATTGATTGGAACTCCAAATTTTGCAAAATTATACGAGAAAAAAATCTTACCGGAAGAAATTATCATATACGAAAAAAATGCAAAACTCAAAAATAAATTGAATTTTTACAAACTAATTTAATATGGATTAAAAAAATTATTTAAAGAATTTTAAAAAATATAAACTCTGAATAATCTTACTGAAAAAATTTACGGAATAGAAACACCATGTTTTGACAACAAGAAAAATTTTAAAACTCATAAAATAAATTAAATTTTTCAAAATGGTTTTAATATGGATTAAATAATAATATTTAAAGAAATTTAAAAATTATAAACGAAGAAAAATCCTCTCAAAAAAGTACGAAGTAGAAAACTTTGTATTTAAAAAATAGAAGAGTTTAGAAAGAAAAATGCAAAATTGATAAAAATAAAAGGAATTTTCCTAAACTAATTTAATATTAATTAAATAATAATATTTGAAGAACTTTTAAAAATTATAAACTAAGAAAAATCTTATCAAAAAAATTATGGAGTAAAAAATTTTGTATTTTGAAAACGAAAAGAAAATATAAAACTTATAAAATAAAATGAATTAAAAAAATGAATTAATGGTAATTAAATGCAAATTTTTAAAGAATTTTGAAGTTGAAAACTTATGAAGACTCCACCATAAAATTTTACAGATAAAGAAAAATTCGTATTTTAGAATCGAGAAAATTTCAAAGAATCTATTAAAATTTATATAAAAATGAATTAAATGAAACCTATTATCCAAAATACTAATTTACCAAATGGTAAAGATGAGAATCTAGAGTCCAAAATAATTTTATCAAGAAAAGTTTACGAGTATAAAATTCATAATATTATGAAAAATTGAAAATTAATCACGAAAATGGACAGCCTGACTCCCTATGGTATAAAATGCCAATATGAATTTTGGCTTGGATATTTATGATTTTATGGAGTACATATCAGCGTAAATACCATACTAGTATATGTATAATTATACGATGTCAACTTTCAAGCTTAATGAAAAATTCTCTAAAAATTCTTTAAAATGGAAAATTTGGCCGTGATATCATTCGTAGAAACAAATTTTCAAAATTTTGATAAGATAAAAAAATTATTTTTCTTTCAAATATTCATGTTATATATCTAAAATTAAAAATCAAAGTGTTATTCTTTTTTATCACGTGAACTTACAGCCATTTAACTATGAATAAAAAGGTTTTAAGAATGTCTGGTTCATTTGAAAAAAATCATTCCCAATGAGGGTTGCTGTTAAGTTCTTAATCTTGGATATTTAGAGTTATCAAAAAAGGAAGAAAGAGACTCGGACAAAATTAGGTGTTTAAACTAGTCCAGTGCTAATCGTTTTCCAAGTACATAGTCTAATAATGTGTTCCTTAACAACACTTATAAAAATGGTAGACAAACCCCAAGTAAAACACACTTCTTCCCTTTTACCTTTCCTGCTATCTTGCTTCTCAAATTTTGAGGCTGACTTAATCATCAGAGAGTGTCTTGAAGTCCTAACTCTAACACCCTTTTAACTCATTTTTGTTTTACAAGTCATATCTCTGTCCTCCCCCCCGTTTCCCTCAAAGAAAGTATCAACAATTAGTGCTGTCTGTGGGAAAATAACAAACAACCATGGCTAACCAACATGTTGATGCTACCCTACAGATTCCTTCACCATTATAGGAAATAGCAACCTAAACCATAAACCAACCAATCCCACAACCCTAGTTCATCACACTCCTAGACATCTATACCCATGCTTTCTTGGTTAACCCACTCACCCCTTATCTACTATCAAAACCTATTAGGGCTACTTTTGCCAATGGCTGCAAATGCTTTTAACTTTAGATAACCAGCTGGCCCAAGCAATGCAGTCGCGATTATCCCTACAGTCACGACTATAAGTACCCTTTGCGTCCCTACTGATACCCCTACTCACCCAGTCAACCACTTCAATCCCTTCTATGCTACTACACCATTACCAATATACACTATAACATTACCCGCCTTGTCATCATCAACCGGATACTCTGATTACCATGCCCACTACCAAGCCCAATTCTAAGCCATTGCAAACAAACTAGCCGCCATCCAGTAATTCAAACCCAACTAGCTCAACTTGTCAATTCCTAGACCAATTGCCAAAGCACACAACCAGTTAACTGACCGACTCAACCAACTAAAAACCTCCCAAATCAACAACAACAAGATAGGCCTGTGGCACCAAACCACCTGACCTACCAAGCAATCGAAGAAAGTTCTTGCTCTACGCTAGCTCCATGATAGCTATCATTAGGGACTTCCTGCCACACAAATGGCTCGCCCTTGCCACATCAGCATTTAGACCTCATCCAACAGATAGATGCCTTCAAATAAAAAGTCAAAAACCTCAGAGAACCTCGTAAGAAACATTAGGAATGGCTTGATGATAAGCATAACCCTTTATCGATCATTATCTAATAAGTCTCCGTCCTCAAGAAAGTCAAGCTTTCCCCTAACACATATGATGGCAAAACCGACCTAACAGATGACCTAAATCATTTTGGAGCATTCTATAACTTATGCGGTATCCCAAATGTATTATAGTGTAGTATCTTCCTGACAACACTCCACGGCTCGGCATACACGTAGTGGTACTCCCTTTACCAAGGTTCTATAACCAACTTCAACCAATTAGGCAAAACATTTCTCGCCTACTTCAGTAGCTATAAGACAGTCGCCAGGACTTCTGCTAGCCTAATGGTGACCAAACAGAATCCTGAGGAAACCATACAGGATTAAATCAAGTGTTTTAACGTCGTAACCCTAGAAGTGCATGATCTCAATGACGAATGGGCCATACAAACCTTCATAGCAAGCATTCGACATAAATACTTAAAATATGCCCACACTGATGCATAACCGACTAAATTATACTAGCTTTATGAGAAGGCATAGAAATACGCTGAAGCTAAAGAAATTAAAATTGCTAGCAAAAAAGTCAAGCAATGGGATAAAGACTCTAAAGGCAATCGGAGCGACAGAACTAAAAGAAGACCTTTAAATTTTATGGATGCCTTCTTTGGATACAAACAAGTGAAAATGGATCCCATAGATTTGGAAAAAAAATAGCATTCATCACTAAAGATGGAATCTTCTGCTACTAGGTTATGCCTTTCGGCCTGAAAAATGCTAGAGCCACATACCAATGACTAGTCAACAAACTCTTGAAGACTCAAATAGGGCGATCCATGGAGATTTAAGTGGATGATATGTTGTTCAAGAGTTCTTCCCTCTAAAAACACATTAGCGATCTAATAAAGACTTTCCAAATACTTCGTAAGTATAAAATGATGCTCAACTCACAGAAATGTGTGTTCAAAGTCATCACAGGCAAATTCTTAGGTTTCATTATATTCTTTGTAGGATAGAGGCAAATCCTAAAAAAATAAGTGCCATACTCTAGATGAGCCTGCCAAAATCAAACAACAAAGTGTAATTATTAATAGATAGAGTAGCTGCACTAAACCGCTTTATTTTTAAATCTGTTGATAAATGTTGACCCTTTTTTTAAGCTACTTAGGGGAACAACTAGATATAAATGGATGAAAGAGTGTCAGTAATCATTCGACTACTTGAAAAGTATCTGTGCTTACTAGACTTAAGCATGGCGAGCAATTGTACATGTATCTAGCAGCTTCAGATGAAATTGTTAGCTAAAGGACAATATCCTTTTATTACATCAGTAAAGCACTCCAAGCTAGTGAAGTTAGCTACACTAGGATCAAGAAGTTGCTCTACACCCTTATTGTGGCCGCCCAAAAACTAAAATAGTATTTCCAAGCAACCCTATTACTATTCTTATAAACCACCCACTCAAATAAGTCCTCCTATAGGTAGTTAATCGAGTGAATGATTTGATAGAGTGTATAACTCAGCAAATTCGATTTAAATTACAACCCTAGAAAGGTCATAAAGGCTCAAACACTAGCTAAATTTGTTGCTAAATGCTTATTTAAGGGATCCGAAGAGTCATCACCAAAAGACACATCAACCCTTATTGAACCTGGTCTCGTAGCTACGACAATAGCAGCATATCCTCCAAATGGTGACTAGACCAAAGTCTAGACAATTTATGTTGATGGATCATCAGAGAAAGATAAGTTAGGGGCATGTATCCTATTACTCAACCCATAAAGATAAGAGTGGCAGTATGGATTATCTTTCACTTTACGAGGTCAAAAAATGCAGCGAAATACCAAGCACTGATCACATGCATGGAATTAGCCAAAGCACTAGGAACCAACTACCTTATTGCATGTACAAATTCACAGTTGGCAGCAAATCAACTCAACAAAGTATATAAAGTTAAAGATAAGCTGTTGGGTAAATACCATGGCATAATTAGAGGACTATCTAGAACCTTTGACCATATAACCATCGAATAGATCCCCAGTGAAAGGAACAACAGGGTTAATTGGTTATCCAAAATGGCAAGCAGTATGGAACTCTCTGCCAAGGGGTAATCCTACTCAAATATGTCTCGACACCTAACTATGACAAGCAAGTACATGAAATAATGACCAATGGTAAAGAAACTTAGATTACCTCTTTTGTTTCCTTCCTCAGAGACAACATAGCACTAGCAAACCTATTTTTCCAAAGATGCTTGGAAAAAAAGGCCACCAAATATGATCATCAACAATATCTTGTACAAAAAAATCCTTCACCCTTTATTTGCTCAGATGTCTGGCCCCTTCAGGTGCAGATTATGTCTTAAGGGAAATTCAAGAAGGAATTAATGGCAACCACTTGAAAGGAAAAGCCTTGGCACTCAAAGCACTTAGACAAGGTTTCTTCTAGCCTACTACAGGAAAGGACGCGACAGTCCTCATCAAGAAATGTGACAAATGTCAATGATTCAATAATATCCCCTGCCAACCTATAGAAGTACTGAAGTAAACCTTTAGACCATAGTCATTTTATGTCTAGGGGAAAAACATTCTGGGACCATTCCTATTTGCTATTTCCCAACAAAAATTCTTAATCATCACATGTGATTATTTTACTAAATGGGTAAAAGCTGAACCCATCGCCATCATAACCACTAGAAACATGGAAAGCTTCATTTAGAAGTACATCCTCTGCCGATTTAGGATACCCAACTTGCTTATAGCTGATAATACAAAATAGCTTCTGGCTAACAAACTACATAACTTTGCACTATATTCCCTATTAACCTGGTCCACACCTCAGTCGCTCACATTCAGTTAAATGGCCAGGTAGAATCAATGAACATAAACATCTTGCAACCATTAAAGAAAAAACTGGATAACGCAAAGAGTGCATGGGTGGAAGAAACACTAGGCATTCTGTAGGCGACCAGAATGATAGAAAACCAAGCCACCGTAGCAACCCCTTTTAGCCTTATCTATGACATTGAGGTAGTCATCCCTATCGAGATAGGAATCAATAGCATACGGACTGGTACTATTGATAACCCACTCAATAGAGAACATCTAAGGGCAAACATAGATTTACTAGAAGAAGCCAAAGAATATGCTGCTCTCAAAATGGCGGTCCGAGCATAATATACCTCTCCACAAGCTCTGTATTCAACTCTTCCAACTCTACCATATCATTTGTACTATCCATTACCTCTCTCTCCGTATGCTTGACATAATGCTCCTCACCGCTATGTTCGACCCCTTGAACTACCATCGAACTTGGACCTTCCACCTCACTCATCTGCACCACTGGAAAACCAACAATTCATCTAACACTTAACCCTAACAAACCTACCCTTCACTCAACTCTTCACTTCCTGCCCAGATTCCTCTAGCCTATCCTTGCTTACCACTAATTTAATATGCAGATGTCACTCATCCCTTAACATCCACCCATGAATGTACAAAACCATAGCCCCTACCATAACTTAAAAAAAAAAAGAAAAAACAAACTAAAGATAGGTAGGACAATCAAAAAACTTACCCAATGTTTTGCTCCTTTACGCTGCCACGAATGCTAAACCTTATTATGCCTTTGCACCACTGGTAGTACTTGTTCATTGTAACCATAAAAAAGAAAAAACTATAAAAAACACCGCACAACTCAAACCACCAACAAACCCACTCAACACCAGTCAACCTATACCTTACTCACACCGTCGAAACATTGCATCAACCATGATATGAACACAATAACAGTAATAACATGAACTACGCCCTTTCGACCTCAATGAAATGCCAACCCTTTTCTTTAGACTATAAATCCATAAGTGTCCCCTTAAATAACCACTCAACACGCCTTGAAAACCATACCCTAAAAATTCACCTCTCAGTGCCATATGTCTACCAATGGTTATTCCATTTTCTAATGCACCATATTTATAACAATAATAACTGACATCCTGTATATTTAAAATTTAATTTTCCATACCCTATGCCTGCCATAAACGTTTCCTAATGGCCAAAACCCAATCACTTTATAATTATCTTTTGACCAGCGGGCAATTGTTACACCATTAGGACAATCAGCAACACACATTATCACCCAAATGCCTACTCTAATTGAAAGGGCAACTAAAAAAATCCCTAACTGCTAAAACATAATGACACATTGATGTAACCACCTGACGACATCATGACCCTAGGTTAGACACCTCCCCTTGAATGATTGCCAACTGACAAGTGTGGCTACAAGATGCTATAGCCAGATAGCTAGCTAGTGCTAGCCATTTTCCAGTTCCATTTTTTGACAACGTGTCCCTCAACAACACCTATAAAAAGGATAGACAAACCTCATGTAAGATATACTTCTTCCCCTCTATCTTTACTACTATCTTGCTTCTCAAATTTTGGGACTGACTTAATTATCGAAAAGTGCTCTAGAATCCCAACTCTACCACCTCTCTGCCCTTTTTTTGTGTTATAGGCCATGTCTTTGTCCTCCCCTCTGTTTCCCTCATAGAAAGCATCAACATTGTAGATACATTATAAATGTAATGAGTTAAAGTTTTTAAAATCTTATTTGGGCAAATAAAGTTTTAGTAACTTTGATGGAACCTATTAATGTATTTTTTTAATTTTTACGAAGATTGTGAAATTTGAACTTTAAAATTGTAATACCCCTAACATGTTCAATTGAGTCAACATTCAAGAATATGGACATATCCTCGTTCTTTGTATATGAAGCAAGTAAATCTAATCAATTATATTCACCTAGAAATTTCACAAAACGCCATTAAAAATGAAAAGCCAAAGATTAAAGATTTATTGTTAATTAGGATCAACATTAAAAAAAAAAAGATGTTAAGGTATAGCCATTAATACTAATCCCCTACGTGCAAAGGTACTGTTTGAGTCGACAGAAACTAAGGTTGTAATTATTTGTTTTGTTTCATCCATTTAAAATATTTTATAATAATTTTTTAAAAAAATAAATTATTTATTTTATGGTAAAAAATAAAAAAATTAAAATATAAAATTCGATTGGTTCAAAACCAAATCAAGTAAGTTTAATTAGTATTTGAATCAAATAAAATTAAATTCAATAAAATTTAAGTCAAATTTGAATTTAATGTACAATTTGAATAGATTTTCGATTATTACAAAATTTTTCCTTCCTGGAATGAAACCAAAATTTGTGATCCAAGTATAACAAAGACTTTGTCAAACATGAGGTTTCCAAGTGTGAAATCGAAGTGTAAGTTCCTCAATCTACTATTCGACCAAATTCATCATCATTCAATACCCAACCCAACCCAACCCAACCTAAGACTAATAATAGATGTCAACACGGCTAATCCCTGACTATTAGAACAACAAAACCTCATCGTGAAGGCTGACAAGTGACAAAA
This sequence comes from Adansonia gregorii, assembly GCA_038382025.1. Taxonomy (NCBI): domain Eukaryota; kingdom Viridiplantae; phylum Streptophyta; class Magnoliopsida; order Malvales; family Malvaceae; genus Adansonia; species Adansonia gregorii. The sequence continues at coordinate 6,456,811 of JBBYHO010000020.1, read as the reverse complement.
TATAAAGTAGAAGTTGATTAAAAATTCTTATATTACAGTAAAAAGAGTATTTCAGTTATATTATTAAATTTAATATTTTAATATTTTAATTTTTATATTTTTAAAATTATAAATAAAATTATTTGATGTAAAATTTTAAATTTTATAACAAAACCCAAACCCAAACTCAACCATAAACCTAAACCTATTTTTGTATAAGATTTAAAATTTCATACTATATGATATGTCAGTATTTTATCAATATTTAAGTAGTTTTTTAACATCATTAACTATTTTTTCTTATTTGCAACAATTTCAAAAGTATAGGGACTACAATACTAAATTTAATGGTACAAAAATAAAAAAGCTTTATTCATTATAATATAAGGACTTATATTGAACTTTTACTAAATATATAATCAAGGATTTGATTTTCATTTTTCCTCTCCTTTTATAATGTTAGTCTATGCTTGATTTTTTTTTTTTTTTTTGCTTTTAAATTTGGATTACTCATTGATATTAAGTGATCTACATGTATAAAGTTGAATTATGAGTAATGTTATTAAATATTACATATTTAAAAAATTATTAATTGATTTTGTATATTAAAAAAACCTACTTACTATATTTTCCTTTTTACTAAAATAGTTTAAATAAAATTTTCATTTTTGCAGGTTTTATGCAATAATAAATACAAATATTTTATATGTTTATTTAAATTCATATAAGCAAAATATGAAGTGATATTAATTTTAATATTTACATGCATTAATTGATTTAAAAAACATAATTTAAAAAAAAAGTAAATTATAAATTTTAGCACATTAATTTTAATGTTTTCATATTATATTAATTAATGATTTGAAAATTAAACATTTGAAAAGAAATTATATATTTCAAACTTTCTTATATTCTTAACCATTGAATTAATTAAAATGGCAGGAAAAGAAAATGCATAAAATTATTATCATATTAATTTCAATTCTTTGTAAAAAAAATTTTCATACTCTAATAACTGAATTCAAGTAAAAAGATAAGGACACTAAAGGTCACAAAATCCTATTATATTGATTTCAATATTTATTTATGTATTCCATTAATAAATGATTTAAAATGATAATATATATATATATAAATCAACTTCATTTGAAAGGTTTTCATATTCAACTAGCGGCTTTTTAATACCAATAATATAATTTTTTTTATTTAAGAAAATAGGCTAAAATCATATTATTTACCAAAATAGGCTAATTTTTTAAATGAATTGAGAAATCACCATTTCAAATAATGATTTCTCAATTTGTAAATTTTAGTTGAGAAATCGCCACATCAGATGGCAATTTCTCAACTTATTTTGAGAAATCATCAAATGAAATGGTGATTTCTCAATTAATTTGAAGACAATTGCAAAACCCAGTAACTAGAGACACATATTTGAAGAAACAGTTGGGAAATCAAGCGATTTCCCACCATGGATTTTTTTCATTTTTTGGTTTTTTTCTTTTTTTTTGTTTTGAGAAATCACAAATTCATGTGGCGATTTCGTATTATGTCTCGCAGTTTATAAGTTTTAGGTTTTATTTGTATTCAAAAGTACGTAACAAATTTTTAAGTTTTATTTATATTCGAAAGTACGTGACTAATGTATGAAAATAAAATTTTTTTGAAATAAAATAAGTTAATAAGACTAATGCAAAATGATCAGATTTTTTCTAATATGAAATAAATTGATCAGACTACTGTAGGGAATCAAATTTCTTCTGATATGAAACAAATTGATGAGACTTATGCATGCAATCAGATTTCTTCGGATATGAAATAAATTGATAAGACTAATACATGATAATTAGATTCTTTCTGATATGAAATTAGTTGATGAGACTAATGCATGAGAAAGGTGATTTCTGCAATTGATGAGACCAATGCATGGGAATCAGATTCCTTCTGATATGAAAAAAGTTGATGAGACCAATGCATGGAAATCATATTCCTTCTAATATGAAAAAGTTGATGAGACTAATGCATGGGAATCAGATTCCTTCTGATATCATCTTTAGTTAATGAGACTAATGCATGGATTATAAATGTCAGACTGCAAAGATTAGACTAATGGATGGGACAAATTCAGACATTTTGAATGGGAAAATTTTTTTTGACTATGTTGCATTATAAATATGTGTTCATATTGTCATTTTTATTGTCATTTTCATTCTCAGCTGCTATTGTTGTTTTCTCAGTTTAGTAATAGTGCTTTTTCATTCTATTCTTTTGTTTCTTAGTTTTTCAATAGTTAGTATTTTGTTCAGAGTTATTTCCATCTTCCCAACATAAGTAATAGATTTGTTTCACTTATCTATTCTAATGGAGAAATTGTCAATAATGAAGAAGGTTTTACCTTTCAAAGTGACCATCCTAAAACTATTAAAATTGACGAAAACATTACAATAGAGGAATTGAAGATAAAAATTAGTGCAAAAATCAAAGCTACAAGCAAAACCAGAGTATCAGATATCAAATATAGGCTTCCTATTTCCATGGAAGAAGGATGCGTCTGATATAAGACTTCCCACTTAAAGATGATAATGATGTCAGATGCATGTTTAATGTTCATCAGTAATTTTCTAATGTTGGTGCAATTGAGTTATATGCCGACCTTGAGGATGTACATCATGATGTTGAAGCTTTATACATGCCAACTGCAGATGCGCATATATCATGGCCATTTGAGAATCTTGAATGTCAATTCCTTCAGATGCATAAGTGGTGATGAATAATTTGTATAAATCTTTTCATTATTCATCTGTGCCACCAACCATTCCAAGCTATGAACATGATGAGCCAAACAACTTTATAATGACATATTCTCCAATTAGAGGTGTTGAAATGGAATATCGAGGGCCAAATTCATCTATTGCTGATCGTGAAGTGTCATATGGAGCCCATGGTGATTATGTTGGTGACTTTAAAGAATCGAAAGAGTATGTTGAAGCTGATGATAGTGATGACAACTATGATCCATGCCCAGATATCAGTGGTGATATCAATGCTTCTCATCCGTTATCTATTAGTGGAGCCAGCAATCTTCTTCATCAGTATGAGCCACCTCTCTATATGCACACCCTCGATCTGGATACAATGCATGTAGCAAAATTTTCAGAATATGCTCAAACATTAAAGTTATTGAGAAGCTGGAATCCATCTATTAGTAAGCTCTACGTTGGATGCAGGTCGCCATAAAAGAGGCCATGGTTTCTACTGTAAAGCACCACAATATCAAGAACTCTATAGATTACAGAGTAGTAGAATCATCACCAATCAAATATCACGGCCAGTGTACCATGTATGGCGCCAGTTGTAACTGAAGTATAAGGGCAAGATTATTGAAGAAGACACAAGTATGGGAGATTAGAAAGTATAATGGGCATACTTGTGCATCTGGTTGCATTTCACAAGATCACATGAAACTAGATTCCAACATGATATGTTCATGCATTTTATCTTTGGTTGAACCAAATCCGGCCATTTTTGTCTTAGTTTTGGTTGCCGAGATAGGAAATAGATATGGATACATGACCTCTTATAGGAAAGCATGGATAGCGAAGTAGAAGGCAATTGTTCGACCCTATGGAGATTGGGATAAATCATACAATGACCTTCCAACATGGTTGGTCGTAATGCAACAGTTTGTTTCTAGCACAATAGTGGAATTACAAACTGTACCTGCAAACCACGATCATCAAATGGTACAAGGTATGGGTATTTTTTCCATTGACTTTTTTAGACATTCAAGTCTTGCATTGAGGGCTTTCCTTTTTGTAAACCCGTTGTCTAAATAGATAGTACATTTTTATATGGAAAATACAAAGGAACATTACTGTTAGCTGTTGTATAAAATAACAATCGAAACATAATACCAATTGCCTTTGCCATTGTAGAGGGTGAGACAAAAGAGGCATGGTCATTTTTTCTTAATAAAATCCCACAGAACCTTTATGTAGAGAATGCAGAAGCGACCGATTGGATCAATAAGATCCCACGGGAAAAGTGGGCACAATCATGTGATGAAGGAAGATGGTATAGATATACGATGACAAACTTGGCCGAATGTATAAATTCGGTGTTGAAGGGGACTCGTCATCTTCCTATAATCACTTTGGTGAAAGCTACATATTCTGGATTAGCAGAATTATTTGTAGTGATGGGGAACAAGCAGATTGCAATAATAGCAGCTTGGCATAATTATTGTGAAATAGCCATAAATGCCATGCAAGAAAATCAAAGAAATGCTAACTCACATCTTGTTCAGGGGTTTACATGAACAAATCAATCTTTATTGGTTAAAGAGTTAGAGAACCCTCAAGAGGGAGTTGTGGCTTCGACATACAAAGTAAATCTTAATGAGAGGTGGTGTGACTGTGGGAAGTTTCAAGTGCACAAATTCCATTTTTCACATGTTTTTGCTGTTTGCACTAATATCCATATTGATTGCATGCTATATGTAGATAGTGTTTATAGGCTAGAGACTATAAACAATTTTTATTGACATGAGTTTCAACCCATCGAGAATGAAGCTTATTGGCCGGAATATAATGGTCCACAACTGTACCCTAATCTAGAAATGCGAAGAAATCCCAAAGGTCAACCAAAATCAAGTCGAATTTGTAATGAAATGGATCTTAGGAGAGAGGTAAACCAAAACGTTGTGGACATTGTAGGAATGAAGGCTATAATCAAAGAAATTGCCCTTATCAAGTCGGCATATCGAGGGGAAGTTCGCATCATTGATTATCACTTTCAATTTCATGATGTAAATGTTATTTTTTTAATGACATGCAATTAAAGTTAT